>JAYMFT010256933.1:0-24467 GCA_038088735.1 Panulirus argus
ATATATATATAGATATATTACCGCTTCGTTGAAGGAACAATGATCCCAGCTTTATGCTCCACCCGGCAATACAAGAGGAGGAAAACTCTTAGAGCACCGATCTCTTATTTAACCGCTTCGCTCAGCCTAAAGGTTTGTTGTTGAGAACATCAGTGTAAGATTCGCCCAGCTGTAACGCCGGGTCGGCCGCTTCTTGTAACGAAGTTAAGCGTGAATTGGTCATCGGCGTCCTAAGAATTCTGGTGAATCTGACACGGGCAACACGCCATGTTAATACTAACGCGAGTGACACAAAGGTGTTGATGCTAAATAGTGTGACACTCGATTTTAATGCTAACGTAAGTGACACAAACATGCCAATGCTGACACGAGTGACATGAGCTGTTAGTATTAACACGGGTGACACGCTGTGCCAATACTAACACGAGGGACGCGTGGGGTTAATACTAACATGAGTGACATGCGATGTTAATATCGACGCTTGATAAGCGCTGTGTTGATACCAACACGAGTGATATGAAGATGTTGAAACTTAGATGAGTGACGCGCGATGTTAATACTAACACAAGTAACACACGATGTTAACGCTAATATGAGACACGATGTTAATACTAACATGAGTGACACCCGTTGTTAGTTGTTAATACTAACACGAGTGACATGCTATGACGCGAGTGATAAGAAAATGTGGATGTTATCATGAGAGACACGTGATGTTAATGCTAAAACGAGTGATGATGTTTATACTAACATGAGTGACAAGAAAATGTCAATACTAACATGAGTCACGCGTGAAGATGTTAATGCTAACATGAGTCACACGTGAGGATGTTAACGTTAACATGAACGACACTATATATCAATACTAACCCGAATGACACAAGATGTCGCTATCAACACAGGTGCCAAGTCATAAAAGGCAATCCCAATATTCATTTAACATTGAGACATTATGGGTTCACTCTCCCCAGAACGTAACCCAACCTCAACCCACGCACTGGGGTTGAGGGGTCGAGCGACTCTCTCAGAGACCACATGTAGTGCGACAGACAATGATGGGGAGTTGATTATATACGACTCAGGGTGGGGAGTGAGCACCAGGGGTGGGGAGTTAACTTACCGAGGGGAATCATCTCTCCTCTGGTCTGTGTGGGGAAGGCTGACCGCCACCCCATCAACATGGCTCCTAGCACCAGCCACAACCGACCTCTGGAAGCCCAGGTCATGAGGCTCATGATGGTGGAGGCGTCGCCCTTCGCCTCTCGATCGCCTTCAAGCAACTACGGCGGCCAGAGGATGCGATGGGGGAGGGGGAACAGTCAGAGTCACCCGCTGCCTCCACAAAGCTTTCCTTCGGCGGGGGTTTTGCTGATTGTGATGATGTCCGTATGTCTGTCTTGCTCTGTCGACCAAGGCAGGAATCTCTAGATCTCTCATTTACGACGCAAGACTCAGAAAATTGATCTTTTTTCTCAAGAGGATCTTGATCTTACCTATTTCTAGGTCTCTACTTGGATCATTATATTATCTACTTTCAGGTCTTAATGTGAATCATAATATTATCTACTTCTTGGTCTTTAGCAGGATTATTATATTATCTACTAAGTGTTTACGTGTATCATTATATCATCTACTAAGTCTGCATGTGAATCATTATATTGTCTACTAAGTCTTTACGTGGATCATTATATTATCTACTAAGTCTTTATGTGAATCATTATATCATCAACTTCTATGACATTACTTGCATCGTCATATCATATATTTCTATGTCTCTATATCTCCAATAATGTCACGAAATATGTTCCGAGAGAGAAACATATATACGGCTAGAGGGAGTCTCTCCTCTTCACATGTTACATCAGCACAATTCTGCCGTTGCAAACACGTGAATCATTTGGTCCGGAGCAGACGTGTGGCCAGAAACCACGGCCCGAAACTTCTCGCATGTCTCACCGCCACTTGCCTTTTAACCAGCGTCCTCCTTGCCACATGCACCTTTAATTTTCCCTAAATTTAGAATTTTGCCCAATACCGCTCGAGATATTTCAGTAATTGCGTATCCATGATCTGATGTTTTACCTTAGGAAAATGGGTTGGTTTAGGAAACTGGTTCACATTGACTGGAGAGATAATGGTTTAAAAAGAAATTAATGCCAATTTGGAACAGAACATTTCTATGTAATTTGGACACTTTCTCAGGGTGGTAAACGGGGGATACAATATGTATATATATATTGCAACGTCCAATTTGTGTTTACAGTGTAAATCGCTTTAATTTGGCCTAAGATATAACAGCAATAACACTACACTGGATCAGAACACAGAGTGAGCGATTTATTATAACAGAAGGAAAGAACATGATCACGAATTCTGGAAGATAGAACACAATTTTCTCAAGTGCCAATGTAATCTCAAATGTAATCTTTTTCCCCTCTTTCAGATCCGTCAAAGTTTCGACGAGCAAACGTTTACGAATGCAAAACCTTAGCCATTGATGATATGGTTATCATTTTCATAGACATTTTCCGTAAATGAATGTATTGTTTGTCCTGTGGAAATAATTTCAGTGAGTAACTCTCATTTTCGCTGCGTTATCCAAAAAAAGAACACAATATTTTCTTGAACATAATCATGTCCCGAGGTATAACAGATCCCGCCTTGTGTGTGTGGCCACAAGGAACACGTCCTCCACCGCCGCGCTAGGAGCAACGGAGTGCGAAGGAGCCTGCTGCGCGTCAGGAACGAGAAATCGTTCCTGCAAGGAACAACAACTGCAACACTGCCCACGTGGGGGTTCCCGGCACGGAGCTGCAACACGCTACCAGAACGAGGGCCGAGGAAGTACTGGCAACTCTCGAGCTATGCCGGCTCACTGAGATAACAAGTTCCCGGCCATGTTTCCCTCCCTCCCCCTCCCGCCGCCACCATGCACCACGCTGCCAACCGTATGATGCTGTACATCATTTAATATTTACGCTTGTCTAACGCCTCGTGTGTCTGTGTGGGTCTGGACGGTTTTCATGGCCATCTCTCCTTTCTTAATATAAGGACTGTAACAAGAGGGGAAAACAACGTAGTGTGGGAGATGACTAACGTTATATCCGATACACGTGAAGATACATTTGCTGACCGTAACGTAAGAAAGTGGGTATAAGAATGGTGTCCATCTTCTCGCATTGCATCATTAGACAGGGGACTGTGCCTGATGCTCTGTCCTGTAAGACAGTTTCGGTTTGGAGCGGCAGCACGTACTTGCGATCAGCTGAGAGGGACAGACTCTGTGCCGGGCAGAGAGAGAGAGAGGCCTGGTATCGACTCACCGCGTGAGCAACTGGTGTATATGAGGCCGAGGCGGTGGTGTTCCTCCTCCTCCCACTGACCACCTCCTCATAACCACATGACCGATGCACGACGGTGGTTCCTCGCGTCACATGACTACCAAGCGTGATTCACCTCCCTCCATACACAGCCGACGAAACACGTACAAACGCTAAACACCACAGCAAGACACGCATTTGCACACACACAGACACACACACACAAAGATACATATATGACTTAATACACAAACTGCGTTTATATTGTATAACGTTCTCATTTTCGTCATAAACTAAGACAAATACATCCATAAAGTACTGATATACAAGTTACACGCCTTTATAAACCCAATGTCAACCACGTTTTTATTGTATTCCTACGACTATGAATCAACACGGGCTCGCTTGGGGTTCGGGCGTGCAAGGGTTTGAATCATGGGCGTGGAAGTCGGCCCACACTCGACCTAGGTATTCATCATCACCTTTGGGCTGGTCGATATATGAGTACCTAGCTTAGGCTACGGTCTATATGTGTGTGTGTGTGTGTGTGTGTGTGTGTGTGCATATGTGAAGAGAAATAGAAAAGACATGGTACATATATACAAGGTTAAGGGACGGGGCTAAAAGAGCGTAAAACTCTCTCCTCGTATTAAACAAGCGAGTCATCACAGACAATAATCAGACACTAGCAAAGTTAATCCCAAGATAAACATGCTGACGAAGTACTTAAAACGACAGTCTTTTTCTCTTCATCTTGGCCCCATTAACACTGTAAGCATATGAGCATAGGAGCATCACTTTCCCCTCCTTTTTCCACAACACAAGACCTACGGCCGTCGATACGAGTCGTCCCTGCATCTGCTTGCGTCACCCGCTTCTCAGAAAGATTCCTATAAAGCAGAAAAAAAATCTGAACTCCTTGCTTGACATTAGGAAATTGAATCAATTGATTATCGATATCTTATCATATTCTTTTTCTTTCTCTTTCCCGTTCGCACGGCTCGAGTTTGTTCTTTAAAGGGGGGGGGGAAGGATGCCTCAGACACCAGAGTTGTTCGTACATTCAGTGGTAACCTTTCCCTGTAATTAAATAGTCACAGGAGCATCCGTTCACAGAAGCATTTCTTTGATACTCGTGTAACATAAAAGGAATATGCACACGGGTGAGCTGATGCTGTCTACTTCAACTTGCTAAAGGTATAACCGCTTTAGAACTAAATATATTTTACTTTCCAGTCAAATTCATTTTACTTTCCATCAGAAGGTGTAAGTTATGCATAAATACGTATCTTGGGAAATAACTGATAGCATTGGTATCTTGGGAAATAACTGATAGCATTGAAATTCAACTGGGTAATGGTTCATATGAAATGAATTCAATTAGTATAAAACTCAGGGAGAGGAAGCCATGAGGTTTCTTTTAGTACTGTCAATACGGAGTTAAAGTTTACATTTACGAAAAAGAAGATAAGAAATTTCGCACACGTTGCTAAACTTGACTATTTCAGAAGTGTGTGTGTGTGTGTGTGTGTTTATGTGTGTGTGTGTGTGTGTGTGTGTGTGTGTAAAAGCAACATAAATGTATATTTTGTAAGTGAAATGTGGCACATACATTCCGCAGACTTATCAACCACTGTCCAACTGTTCCTTATTTCGTTTCATTCTTATAATACTAACTTTGATACTATCAGCGTAAACAAGACTGATGAACCCTTTACGATTTACAAAGAACACTTCTCTTACCATTCACCTTAAAAGAATGAGAGAAAACGATAAACAGTAACAACAAAATCCCCCATCTTTCCTCCACTCTCTTGGAAGAAAATATGAGAGTAGACTAACTGTTGTCTTGGAAAAACTTCAGAGAGATTGATGATCTACTACTGCAACCCCCAGGGACCAGCGGGGGCTGAAAGTTGGAGCTGAATGCGAGTAAAGGAGCGAGCAACTTGAAGGTTAGAAGACTGTATAGTGAGGTGGGTTGGGGAGGTGCGAGTGAGGAAGGTAGGTCGACTGGGAGTTGGTTTACACGAGAGCGTCCGTGTTGGTAGAGAAAGCACAAACTGGGTTTATACGTTCAAGCTACGGGGGATCCTCAGATATGAAACGGCAATGAGAGAGAGACGAAGAATGAGAGACTAAGAGCACACTTCTGACATCCTCATTCCTGACTTAAAAATACCGATGACTCCGTGTACACACAACTCACAGCCTTGCTCCTGAAATCTCTCTCTCTCTCTCTCTCTCTCTCTCTCTCTCTCTCTCTCTCTCTCTCTCTCTCTCTGTTGTATTTACGTGGGGCCGTTTTCTTCGCGTCGTCACCGAAAACATGGAAACATTTCACAAAATTTGACAGTGAGTGACATTACCCGTCCAGCAAGCGGAAGAGGGTATCCCTTTGGGATGTCTGTCACACGCCAGCAGCGTCCCGTCTCATCCAAACTTTAAGGGCCAATTATGATATTACAGTGAAATAATGTCGTTGGGTTTATCAACAGGTGTAACAGGGTGATAAGCGACAATGGCTCATTCTTCGTATTGTTGTTAATGTGTCATATGAAAGTGAATCTATCTATCATCGTCATTATTACTTGATTTCCTGATTATCTTTTTCATTTTCTTTCTTACTAAATTAATTGGAAGTTTCTCCATCTCTTCTTTTTCTTTCTTTATTGCCTATGTCCCTTCCTTCCTTTCTTTTACCTTCAGCTACCTCCTTTCATCTCCCTCTCCTTCACATTCCCTGCTCCATCCTTCTCTCTTCTTCCTTCACGTTCCTCCTCCTCCTATTCATCTTTCTTTTTAATAATCATTACAGCAGTGACCCCCGTAGCCCGTCATACCGCTGGTAGACAATAAGTGTCAAGGTTGGGCGTGTGTATGTATGGCGCTACTCTCCCAGTGATGAGGGAACTGGAAAGCGTAATTGGTTTCCCTTTGAGAGGTCGGCCTACATAGCAAGTAGCAACAGTTGTTTCAGTCCGCGGACAAAGGACATCTAGATGAAGGGAATTTTCATCTTCAAAGTAGAGGACAGTGGTTACCAAGGTATGTATATATATTTACCGCAAAGATGGGAATAACGATGAGGCTTGGAAATGAATCAATTGGAGTATCGACCACACTGACCCAGACGAAATCTTGCGTCACTCTTTCTACCTTTTCAACGCGAATCCTCTGTCTTACGAAAAAAAATGTGTAGTGAGAATTACCCAAAATGAAATGGACCTATCACTTCATATTTCTTGCCTCAGTAATTTTTGCTCCGAAGAGGCGAACCTGCAATTGACATTATCAAAATATTTCTTCGGTATATAAATCGAAGGTTAAATTGGCGCCCGGAACCATCTTACATCCTCCGTGTCAGTAGGCTGTAGACAGCAACCGCCTAAGTAAATACTACCCTCCTTGTCACTCAATATTTCAATTAGGGCCTCTCCGTGATGTGGACTTTTGTCCGTGACTGGAGCCTTCAACAAAAAAAAAGGTGAAATGAAAAGGTATTTTGCAAATTACGGTGACTTGATGAATTTCTCAAACATCATACAGCGTTGGAGGAAATATATAAGGCACCCGGTTGAAATACAGGCCTGAGAATTCTAAATGCTCGAAGTAAACTTTAGTAATTTATTCGTGAACGGAATAAGGAGAATTAAACTGACTTTGGTCGTATGACAGAGTGCTAATGGGAGACGAGGCAGGACGTTCAGTGGCTTAGTTTGTCCAAAGTGTGGACATAACGCACTTTCTGAGCAAAACATGATGTCCGGAAAACATAACGAATGCCCTTGAAATATTTTCTGGAGTGAATATAAAGTATATCTCATACACCAAAACTGACTGACGATTGCTCCGAAAACTGACTCATACGCGTTAACGAATTTCTGCAGCTGACTAACTCGTAGATTTTCGCACGCGAAATATATCCATCAAAACAGACAAGAGCCTTTGCAGAATCTGCTCGTTAAAGCAATGTATTCAGGTACGAGGTTCGCGTCAAAAGGTGACGAAGTTTAACAGCTAATTTAGAGAGAACGCATTAATATTCAGCTCAGACTTAGAGGGACTAATACACGCATTCAGTACCGCGAGTTGAAAGGAATTTCGCCCGAATCAATCTTAAATCTAAAACAAAATGGTTATGATATTAAATCTATATCATAAACAATATCTGTCTTTAATGGTCTCTCTCTCTCTCTCTCTCTCTCTCTCTCTCTCTCTCTCTCTGTGTGTGTGTGTGTGTGTGTGTGTTCCCCCCCACCAAAGACCCCCTCCCCCAATCCCGTACTGTCAAAGATCACCATTCGGTTCACGCGCGCACCACACAAAAAGCGGTTGGCTGTTTGTTCGCTAACTCCTCTTACACGTTTTTCCGTCATGTAAACCTATCTTGCAAGGGACGCCGATTGTATTCCGGAAAATCTGTTCGCAGGAATTGTAGTATCACAGACGTGTTCCACGCTTATAAAACATTTCAGACTCGCTAAGAATGATTTTGCTTTTAACGTGTGTGTGTATATATATATATATATATATATATATATATATATATATTGTGTGTGTGTATGTGTTACCGAACTCCGCCTGCGTTAGGTTCCATCGTGAATCAAAAGTCACCTTTGGCAAAGCTATATTACTGGGAGCAAAGGCTCGTCAGGAACTTTTCTCTCCAAAGGGGTTCACATGTCTCTGCTAAGCGAAGTAGTGCAGACTTGGGTTGCAGTACCCTCTGGAGAGAGGTTCTGGGTAGCAACATAACTCTTTCTTCAAAATTGGTCCTGGGGAAATAACAAATAAGCAATCCTTTATTTTTACAGTTATTTGCACTTTCCCTCATTAGTGTCGTTGCGCCAGGAACAGAAGAAAAATGGCTTCATTCGCTTAAATTTACGCTCTACCTGTTATTCATAATGTAACAAAACCAGAGACCCTTATCCACGACCAGCCACCCCCCAACACACACACACACACATACACTTTTCTATGGTTATCTCCGACCGCTTCATATGCCTTGGTTCAGTCCAACGACAGCACGTCGCCCCCTATATTCCACATTGCTCCAATTCACTCTATCCTGTTAACGCCTCATACCTGCCTGCGTGTTCAGGCCCCGACCTTACGTTTCCTATTCGGTTTATCCCTCCTTTTCTCCTCCACTTCTGACACAGACATCATTCTTGTCAACCTCTCCTCGCTCATCCTCTCTAAATGTCCAAACCATTTCAGCTCTTTCATCCATTATTACCATAACTCTTTCTTACTCTATCAACCCTCCTCATAACACAGATTGTCCTCAAATATTTCATTTCCAACACATTCATCCTCTTCCGTATTTTGTCATCTACGGCCCACGTATCGCATCACAGTCGGGACCCTTATACCACCAAACTTACCCATCTTTGCTCTCGCAGACAGAGACATCTCTCTCCATACAGCCCTCGACACGCCCAGACCCTTCGCCTCCTCCCCCATTCTATAGCTCACTTCAGCTCCCAAGGTTACATTCAGTCCCATGTCCAAAAACATTTCCTCCAAGTTCTCTCTACAATGAACCTCACACTCCCACTAACTTGCCATTCTGCATGAGGAAAGGCTAAGATCAGGCTTATTTGTTCACTCTCACATCCTCATATATATATATATATATACATAACACTACAGTAGTCGTAAAAGTAGTGCCGTAATCTTGGGCACGTAAAAGAAAAATATCTCTCCCAGCTACAATTAAACCTGAACAAATTTAGGCTTTTGTAAATACAGCGAAAACAGAATACTTCAGCCTGGCGATAAAATGCGGGACAAATTGAGAGGAGAGTCAACGGTGGGACGACGTTAGGGAGGTAAATGGACTGTGCTACGCCGGGAAGAAGAGGGAAAAAAACCAACTTGTGTCAATAGTCCAGAATGTAATATATATACACGCCCACGTCGGCGTGTGTGCGCGGGCGCGCGCGTGGCAGGCGTGCAAAAAAAGTCCGATTCGCGGTAAACAGTCTTGATTGGAATACGAGGCTGTGTACTCAGGACCAGGCCTCAGACAGCTGAGGATTCCCAATATGATACTCCGTTCACAGATGTGGCATGGTGGAGAGGGAGGGAAGAGCGAGGGGCATATTGAGACCAGACGAAGTCGAGAAATGTCGAAGAATTGAGAGCAGGGAACTTGCCACATGTGATTCGAAAGCAAAATCATGGATCGATGAAAGGAAAATCATACAAAGAACAACTGATCTCAACAGCTGTGGAACGAATCCACTCTTATAGGTACATGTAAGGTAAAGTCCGCTTTTATAGGAATAAGGGTGAGTGAGAGAGAGAGAGAGAGAGAGAGAGAGAGAGAGAGAGAGAGAGAGAGAGAGATCGGGGGAACGCGAAACGCCCATTTACAAACACCTTTGAAGAAGGGCGGGCCGTCGTATTCTGATACGTCGTGTTCCGTTTAACATTAACATACGGCATACCTCGGTTATCACTCTACAACACAGCCGTGTGCCACCTGCATGAAGTAGCAATACCAGCTTTGTTACTGGTCTCTGTTGCAATGAATAATACTCCCGAATTTGCATCTTGCATCGTCCACGTACCTTCTGCATTGAGTACCATCCCCCGTTTTAAGCTCTGCGTCAGCCCTGTCCCGTCATTAGTGTGTAAAATCAGCTTAATGATGCATATTCTGTAGCATCACCGGTATCCCCCCCACAACTCCCTCCCTATCTATCTGTCTACCATCAACACACGCACACCGAGCGCTGGTCAGACCCGCCGACACACGTGTCCGGGGAGTTACGGGCGGCGTCTGGCTCCCGCAGCAAGTTCAACAGCGATCAAAACCCCGGCGTCATTAACAGACTGATTATTTTTTAATCTTCTCCAAACCCGCAGCAGCGCTGTGAGAGATCGTCGTGTTCAGATGTCAATCAGATTTATTCCCTCTTCAGTTAGGTCGCACAAATCTAACCCCCATCAATCGGCCGTGTAATGTATCCTCGACTGTGGGTTGAACCACCGACTCTACTACCGTTAATTGCCTCGTCTCAAACATGACTGACAAGCTCGTCGTTACAAGTCAGCTACAGGTGCTCTCAATGCCATCACACACAGGCTTAGGAAGATTCTCCCAGTCACAAACTATAAAGGTAATTACCAACTGTTACATTACATTACATTTCCCTGGCCTAAGGAGCTGCATCCGTTCCACTCCAATGTTGAAATCCACGTGAGTGTGGAGGTAACGTGGATTCGTACAGTACGACGCACTCACACACACCCCCGCTGCTTCTTTCACGATCATTCTGAAGACCACATACACCCGCTCTGTATACGGCCCACTATGGAGGTCTCGACTTCACTATATGGGAAACGCACGTTTAACTAATTCCCAGCGACCCGGGCTCCATCTGCAGACGAGCGGTCCGTCTTAAGAACAAGTCTCGGTTGTCTGCAGTAAACACTTCCTGAAGTGTCCACAAGACAAAAGTAATTTAACTCAGGGGATTTGTCTTTCTTTGTTATCTTTTTTTTTTTAACGGTGGAAGTTGAACGAA
Source organism: Panulirus argus (assembly GCA_038088735.1). Classification (NCBI taxonomy): domain Eukaryota; kingdom Metazoa; phylum Arthropoda; class Malacostraca; order Decapoda; family Palinuridae; genus Panulirus; species Panulirus argus. The sequence goes on from JAYMFT010256933.1 coordinate 10,865, forward strand.
TTGTTTGTGAGGTTTCCGGGACGGCAAGCAGCGTCTTACATGCCTCTAAACATTCGTTTTTTTCTTTAAAGTCTTCTTAATTGTCTTCGCTTTACGGACGAGTCTCCACACTCCTCATCCGATCCTACGTTTCCACATCACCTGATTCCCTTATATTCTCGTCCCTCCTGATCCCTTCCTGGTCTCCTGATATACTTTCAGACATTTCCTCTTCCTACACAACTCTTACCCTTTCCAACCTCTCTCATTTTCTTGCCTGTCCCTTTTCGTTCCGTCCATCTCATCCTCACGCACCTTTTCCTTTTCTGTCTAACATCTGTTCTCCTATACCTCCATACTTTGTCCATTTATAACCTTTATCCTTTACCTCTAACTTAGTGTCCTGTAAATTAGTTCTTTTTCCTTTACCTCTCTCTTTACTCTCTTGCTTCTAATATTCCGCTTTTCCTCTTTTTCTCTAATTTTCCTTCTAAACTTTCTTTACCTAAACAGTATCTTTAAACCTTACTTGTTTTTCCTTTACATCTTTTCTCTATTTTCCAACTTTTCTCGTCTTCTTTACCTTCACACTTTCGTCTCGTCTGTCGCACCTCCTCCTCCCACATCTTCACCCCTGTCGCACCTCCCTCTACCTTGTCGTACCTCTCTCTAACTCCACACACACAACCTCCTCTTCCCTCCTCCTCTCTCCTCTCCCACTCTCACCTGGCCTCCCGCGCCTCACGCTCAGCCATGAGATCTTCCACACGTTCGCCCCCCGATCTGTTTCGATTAGATTCCCATCAAATCTGAGGAGGCGTGTCCCGCGGAGCGTATCATCCTGCACGACGCCAGGCACCAGACACCCACCCACCAGCAGGTGGCGGCTTCCCACACACACGCCACACCACACTCCCGGGCGCAACAGGAGCTGGGTAAAGGGGAGGGGGGGCAACAGATAGGGGAGAAGAAAGTGGGAGGGAAAGAAGGAAGAGGCGAAATGGAAGGAGGAGGAGGAGGAGGAGAAAGAGAAGGAGAAAGAGGAGAAGAGGGAGAATAATAATACAGATGTAGATGAAAATGGAGGGGAAGATGAGGTGGTGAGGAGGAAGAAAAAAATAACAGGAAAAGGAGAAGCAAAAGGAGCAGTAAAGTACATAATGAGGACGAAGGAAAAGGGATCAGGAAGAGAAAGAAAAGCAAGAGTGATAAGATTTGGAGAAAGACGAATAAATGATGATTATAAGAGAGGAAAGGTAGTGGTGATTATGGGACAGGGACAGGAAGGGAAAATTAGAGCAACGGCGAGGAACAGAACGAGAAAGAAGAGGACAGGAAGAGAAGAGAGACATAAGAAAAAGAAAATATAATGTGGAGGAAAGAAAAGGTGCAGACGGGAGGGAGGAAAAGAAGAGAGGAAAACAGAAGGAAGAAAGGGCAAGAGGAGGAGAGAACAGGAGAGAAGGAGGAGAAAGAGGGAGACATAAGAAAGAGAACTTGAAGAACAAAACATGTTCCCTGGAACGCTGGAAGATGAGAGGCAACAATTAAAAGGAAATATTTCCACCATGCGAACAAAATGAAAGAATAACAGGAGAACTGCAAAGCAAGCAAAAGAAAGATGACACAAAGATATAAAAAGAACAAAGATTACCTCAACAGACGCGGCAGGAACCAACAGAAAGATTCAACAGTAACTCCATCATGAGTAATCATAGTAAGGACCTCTTCAGGAACGTAGGGACAGAATACGAAGGAATCCAACTGGAAAAAGATTTTAGTAACAGAGGCAGATCTATGCGACATGACGGTACAACGAGAACGTAACGAAGGGATTTGGCACCATACGTGACAACTGTTGCCACCACAGAGTTGGGGGCAACAGAAGGGGACCACCAGCACCAAAATCAGACCATCTCGAAATTTTCTATGTTGACTGATGCGACCTCTATGACATGCATTCCAAAATGAGAACGGGAAATTATCAATTTTATTTTTTTACAGAATCTTAAACGCATATTGGGTGTTTTTTCTTTCTCCAAATCGTACTTACACTGTCTACAGACTCTCTTAAAAACTCTTAATGACAATCAGTCAAAGCAAGTTCCCCTCACACCCATATTAAATCATCTCTCTTGGATTTTCAATTGTCTCTCCCACGTCTAACTTTTCTAATGACCTCCTATTGTCAACTGTTGGCCGCAGCTCAAACATAATAGACGCTTCCGTTTCAACCTAAAGTTCCCTTGTGGTCAATGCAACATTTTTTGTCTCCATCGTAAGTAATTGTCTTCGGATGAGCTTTCAAACTTAATACATTTCTTTTTATCAAAGGAATTTTTTTTCTTTTTTTTTTGCCTCGATGTGCACTTACGTACACTGGTAACGACAGGAATTATAGTTTTCCTATAATATGACAGAGAGAGAGAGAGAGACGTCACCAGTGAAAAATCAGAGAGGTCAAAAAGGGAGTTAAATCTTCCATAACTACTAAAGTTGTCAAGAGAATAATAGAAAAAGTTAAAATGCAGACATAATGGAAGAGAAAAATGATGATTCGAGTAAGTTAGGTGCTACCGGACTCCGCCTGATTGAGGCTGCACCGCGGGTTTGAGGTCGCCCTTTAGCACGGCTGTGTCGCCGTCAGCTAACAAAGCAAAATGCAGTCTCGTCGGGAAGCTCATCCCTTCCAAGATGTCCACCCTGTCCCAGCTACTAAGTGTAGCGCAGCCTTGGGGTTGTAGGAGCCCCTAGAAAAGGGAGTCCTGGGTAATACCTGGACTCTTTAGGAAGGGCGTCGTGGGGTAATATTATATATCATAATTCGCGAATCAAAAGTAATCTTATCAAACAGTTTAACTCACATCTGACTATAATATAAACACGAGACGTGCGCCTATAAATTCGTTTTCTCAAACCGAATTATACATACCATAATCATCCCTACATTTACAGAGCTGAAAACGAAAAATGTGCCCCGTTCCTTTCCTCTCATCATCATCAATGAATCAAGAGTTCATATATATATACACACACACATACACACAGCGTCACATAAACTCGCTTCATAGCCCGAGTCTTCGGCAATGCGCTTGCAATCTATAGGATCCCCGTACCAGCGCCCTGAACCGGTTGATCTTCCAGTAAATGCAGTGCTTTAAATACAGATTCGATGCAAATCCCAGGGATCAACGATGAACCGATTCTAGATTAAATGTTCACACCTTAAATGGAATCGGGAGATTACTGGCCGGCACAGTACTCTCTCCAACAAAGATTTCACAGATTCTACCCTAAAGTGCGGGGTCCTATCCTCCATCGTGCCTTTCACTGACAAAGCTTCTGTTTCTAAAATCATTTCGTGATATCTACACTCTCAAACGCGGCTGAGTCACGAAAACTCATTCTAGCATTAAATTTGAGTGTAAAACATAGAAAATATCTTACGGAGATAAATTAGAAAAGATATAAGTACTGACATCCTATCTGAAGATAAATCAATTATCTAAAATTATCTACCACCCAAACAACTAAGGTAATAGAAATTTTATTCATTCTCCAAAATAATACAGATAAATGATTACCTTCTTGAGAACTGGTGATATAATAAAAACAACTCATTTTTTAACATCATACAGTTACATAGCCGTATTACTGATTATTACGTTAAGTGATTATACAGCTGTAGTACTGATTCCCAAGTCATGTGGCTACACACCTGTAGTACTGACCAGCACTTTATATGGTTACATAGACGTTAAAAAAAAAAAAAATGAAAAATGAATTGCAAAGACACGTGATAAACTGTCAATACCAACTTACTTCACGTGATACGCTGGTGAGCGTAAGACTATAATGTTCCAAAGAGAGGATATAAACAATGAAAACTGAATACAGGTGCCAATTAGTGAGGGTCCAAAAAGTCCTCTTTAGCGAAGTGAACTGAGCCTGTGCATCATATTAAACGTAAACATCATTATGAGCAAGATCATCGTGAACAGATCATACACTGGCTAACAACGTAAGTATAAAAAAGAACCAACGAGTTTTACCACTCATGATTGTTCTGACTGACTACTATCTTTAGCCCCGCTCCAATCTACACAGGATGGATCAAGTACAACCAGCCAGACACAATTTCTGGGAATTAATTTTGCCTGAACTAGGGTCCCCAAAGCCCTGTTGGCAGACAGGAGGGAAAGGGACGTGTCTAATTTCCCAGGGAAGGAAGGAAGGAACCCTGCTGGGCCGCCTCTCCTCCAACGTACACAAATGGTGCTGTGTTCTATCAAACTAGTACTTCTTGAGAAAATAATAGGTGTGTGTGTGTCTAAAAGAGAGACAGACAGACAGACAGACAGACAGACAGACAATCACTAACCTAATCACTGAGAAAACTAAACTGAAAACTGGCACTACTTCCTCAACACAATGAACCGCTGGAACCCACAGCAACCAATTCCTGGCGCATGTTAAAGAGATAAACGAGAAAGTCATGATGAAAAACCCTGCATAAAAATCCATCCAGAAACAACCGCCCGTCCACCCTTCACTCCCGCTGATACAAACATTGCAATTAAAAGCATTGATGGACCCCTGCAACAGACAATAACAGAAACTTTTCATATAAAACAGTTTTAGCTCGGTTGCAATTCCATTATTCACAGGAAGATCTGCAACCACTACCGGCTACACATCAAAACCCCTTATGTATGAAAAAACTTGCTATCATAATATCAATCCTAAAACTGTTCGTACCAACCAACTCCTGCTCCTCCTTCTACCGCTCGTTATCACTCCTACCTTCAGTTTCCTAAGTCTGAGTCAAGCAAAGTATGCCACTCCCACCCTTTCAGCATGTGTTCAGACCCAAACATTCTACCACCACACTACACACTGACCTCGCCCAACATATTAGGCCTAAACGGATTCAACCAGCCACAGTCCCCGTCCCGCACAGTACTAGTGGCAACAGACATCAACAAAGCATTTGACACTGTACCCTGACACGTCCTCATCCAAAAGGTACTCGATACCACTCTCCACAACAGTTACAAAGTGATTCGCCAATTTCATAGCTGGCCACCATGCCAGAGTCACACAAAAAGAAGGGAAACAACCCCTTAAAGAAAGTTCTATTATTACCGGACTAGTCAAGTACAATTTTCCAATGCAATCCACTCCTTCACACAAAGGCGAACTGGAGGTATGAAATACAATGTCCTCAGAAACTACACATACGATGGAATAACCAGATTAAGGTCGATAGAACTTGCAGTTTTGGTATATTCAGATCTCCCACCTCCAACCTTACGCATATACAGTAACAGCATCCATGAAGACTACTCCGCTGTCCGTAAAACCTGCGCATCGAGAGAACTATACTTGGATATATCCATCCACTGGGGAAATCAAGAAGTCTCTACAAAACTGATGAGGATGTCCCACACCTCAATCGACATTTGTTGAAATTCCTATGACAGAAATAGCTGGCTGGTAGGTTAAAATACTGTAGAGAGAATAATAAAACACACTAACAATACGGTTAAACTGAGTTGCTGTAATCACCCTGATTTACAGAGTTCAATTTACGTAATTCAAGCACTGAACATCACGTAGAAAAAAACAGCAAATGCAACCGGTTACTTTATCTGGATTCATAGGTTTCCCGAACCCTTGACTCTGAATCTATGCACATTTAACTGTCAGTCATTTGGTCCCAGAGTCAGACCTCAACTAAGGCAGTTGTGAGGACGAGGTGGATTTGTCCATCCGCTCTGGAAATGGACATAAATAGAGTTTGTAACCCAAAACAGAATTGGCTGGCCGCTGGTACGAGATGAGTTAACGCAGTCATATGCTATGAAGAGCCATCCCAGCCGGTGGGATTCAATGATGATTCGTCCGGTTTTGCTGTATAGGACGAATCATTCCCGATTCCCAGCGCGGCGGGCTATTCAGAGATGACCTAATACGATGTCGTCTGTTCAATTTCACTCACTCTCACTCTCTCGCTTTCGCTCCCTCATTCCTCCCACTTTTTAGCAACTCACTTCCTTATTTTCACTCACTCACTCACTCACTTTTTCCTTAATCTAATGGGGTCGTCTCTCTCTCTCTCTCTCTCTCTCTCTCTCTCTCTCTATCTATCTATCTATCTATCTATCTATCTGAACATTCAATTATTCTTTTACAAACAAACAATATTCAAGACCTGCGACCCCGTTCACGCTTAAGCAACCTCTTGAGCATGACAATGTGACCCTTTAACTCGATGACCTAACCTTTGACCTGGCGCGTGAGGGTCACATCAGAGATAACCAGACACCGAGCCACAAGGGTCATGCGTGGCGTCGTGCTCAGGTAGTCAGAGAGGACCGCGACCTTGAACAATTACACTAAAGGAGAAGTCTGATATCTGTCGCCTCTTCAAATGTTCCCATTTTAACTTGTAATCCTGACAGAGTTCCGCTGACAGGTAATTTTTCAAGTTCTAGCCCTAAAAGCATTCCGGTGAAAGGTAATCCTAATTGTATCCCGTTGAAAGGTAACCCTATCAACATTACGTTGAAAGGTAATCCAAAAAGTATTCCGTTGAAAGGTAATCCTAATAGTATTCAGCTGAAAGGTAATCCAAACAGAATTAAATCCGCTGAAATGTACTTCTAGCAGCGCTCCGTTGAAAAGTAATCCTAACACTATTTAGAGGCAATCCAAATATCATTCCGTTAAAAAGGAATCCTAACAGTACTCCATTGAATATGACAACCTGACACCTGCCTTCATCACCCGCATCCTGACATCGACTGACGCAATGGCGACGGGCAGCACATAACGCTGACACTGATGAGACAGCCAACACACAACAATCCTGACACTGTGATGGGAGCGGGCACCGAATGCTGACTCTGTGCTGACGACGACAGCAAGGGAAGATGCGACTAAGAAGAACAATGGCTCCGGCTGATACTCAGTACTAGTCAGTTAGTCAGTCAGCCCATTAAACGCTGATCGTCAGCCAGCAGCTGATAACCCAGCCACAAGCTGCCACAATAAATGGTTGAGCGGCGTCAGCCACCCCTTGTGCTGACACACTCGATTAATCAGCTCCAGGGTCTGACACGCCACCCGAAGTGTAAATGAAATTTTCGAATCTATTTGGGAGCTGAAACTGTTATTGTGTTTTCAGCCCTTGCAAAGGCCCCAGCCCATGAACCATTTTCTTTGCCTTTGTGTGTACCACTCAGTGTGTTTAACATGATGGAGGCCAGAGCCTTGTATTTTCGTATAGGATTCCAATTTATGTTTTAGGTTAAGAAAACATCCGGTTTAATGAAGCCTGTCATATGAACTGTCCCCAAACTATCTTTCAGTACAAAAACGCACAATCTCAACCAAATACCAAAGTGTTCTAAGCATTTATGTCGTTTGGAAATGAAAGTTAGTAGCATTTACGTTCGTTGTCAAGTGCTAGCAACGGTATCAACGAAACTCCCAAATCAATATCAGCAATAGGATGCTTTACACTAAAACCTCCTTACATCAAATCTGACGTTTATCTGAAGTGAACTTATTTAACCTAATCTAATTCTTTTGTACATTACGGTGAACAAATATTACAATTGATTCGACAAATATTATGCATAATTCGAGGACAGACTGGTAATCTCGCGTCTGTAAAACCCTTAAGTTTCTAACACCAAATTTTAGATTTTTCTGCCGATTTAGAAGAACTTACTGAAGACTATTGAATCTTAAATGTCATAACACTGAACTTCTTGTGTCAGAGAGCGTGTCATAATACTCACCCTCAAGTGTCATAAAGCGTATGTCATACTACTGCATCTCAAGTGTCAGAAAGCGCGTCATAAAACTGACCCTCGTGTCAAAAAGCGTACGTCATAACTAGGAACTTCAAGTGTCTGAAAGCGTGCGTCAAAGCGTTGCATTCATTATCTTCATTCAAAGATAAAGCATATAAATATGACAGTATGGTAATTCAACAGAGGTTTATACGACATGGAGTCGATATTGCTGTCGACAGCACAACCAAGACCTCCATTGCATAATACCGGCTGTACGTAAGAGATATAATTGAGAGCCTTCGCTAATTGCATGGCCAAAATATCAGCATATTCGCGGGAGAAGTGTTTGTCTTTTTTATTGCAAATTGTTGGACTTAACGACCTCTTAAGAACTTCCGGCGGAATGTCGCCCAAATTAATGATGTCATTAATATTTTTCTCTGTGGTCATAAAGTCCATGTTGGTGGGAGTAACGCAGGCTATTCCTTGTATCAAGGTCTGGTATAGCACTGCAATGCGTGCACTGACAACCTAACGCTCTGCCTCGTGCAAACGTTCGTTCATCCTACAAAAAAAAGACTGAATATGATAAACATAAACAAGCCCAAAGAAAAATTTTGTATGAAAAAGTTTTAACACCAGCGATACGTGCCTTCCTTCTATCATGTCAGTCCAGACAAAAATTAACAGAATTATTCGTTCTTAAGAATTATCATCGAACGAGTTATAATTCCTCTGGAACTGGCTCTGATTATTTCAAAAGCAATACAGTGACATAACCATTCTCAATTTTCCTAATTGATTTCCTTGTAATTTCATACGAAAGGCTTATCATCACAGCTTCACTAGTCATATGAACTCAGAAGTACAGAAAGACTTAATTTCTTAGTTTGATTTTGCAAAGTCTGCTTCCCTGATTTAATATTACGCAGAATCAATTGACCCTGAATCTATGAATCTCCCAACTCCTACACAGTGTTCTGTATATCTACCACGAACTCTGGTCAGTTCAAGGTGCATATAGTCATATCTTTTCCAGTGTTAATACTAGTGACTTTCTCAGTGCAGTCAGCCCAGTATGGGCAAATCTCAAGGCGTCAAGGCCAACTGTGTTGAATTATCAGTTCCCTCAGAAGTCTCTGTCAAGAAAAATCGAAACAAATTATATGAGAAGTAAAAACGTCTTGGGCCTTACCCCACAGTTCCTCCATCCCGTTTTCTGACAATCTAACGATGGGATTTAAATAACCCTCTAGCATTCGTTACGAATAATATAGACAGAAAATAATGAAATCTTCAGCCGTGAAATCTCTCCATCTCATTTCCTCAAAATGCAGGACAAATGCGATATGACGAGCCTTCCTTCCCTCCCTCTCTCCCTCTGTCCATCTCTAGCCCTTCCATCACACCCTCGTCTCCATCACAGTTTTCCCATCATCGAACTCCAGCTCTGATTCCCGCCCGCTCTACTCTCCCGTGATTTGAATCTGCTTGCATGACACAGTTCCCGGCGCCTCCCAGAATACTGCTGCTGGTTCCAAACACCTTTTTTAATACCTTTCTATTCTACTTTTTAGTATTCTCTCCATTCTCTGTTTTACTTACACTTATTTTTAAACCTCACCTCGCTTTCTGACAACTCGCAGATGCTTTGTGATATATTCTCAATAGCATTTTAAATTCTACAGATGCTGATCGTCAACTTTATCACGTTATCTAATCCTTACCAGTCTTTACCTGAGGTTGGATTCTCATTTTCTGTCATCATATACACTATGCAGACGCTGGGTTACAATTTCATCAAGAACATCCACCCCACAGCCTCTCAGACAACCCCAACAGACGTCTACATGAGCATACATTACTAACAACCTCCACCAGACAATGCAACTCAATGTCCACGACAAACAGACCAGAAAATTACCCGCGCCAGATAATTCGACCAGGCGTCCTGACTGGATCACTTTAAAGGAATTCCCGCCTGTCACCCGACCATACACACCCCGCTAATATCCTCACAAACAACAGAAAATTAACCCAACAGACGACCCCCTTCTGGCCCTGCTGCCAAGCGCAGCACCACACACCTCAACCTCAACCAAAACATATCCACCATCCATCCCCAACAGGCAACCCCAGCGGAGCAAACCAACACACAACCCCAGTCGACAATACTTCCTTTCGACAACCTCAACTTAACAGCTCTATCCAGCAACCTCACCAGAGCAGCTCTAACCGTATCCCCCTTGTCAACCAGCGACACACACACACACACACACACACACAACCCATCTTTTCTAAACTTCTTGGAACATTTACATCTGAACTTGAGAACCTGGTAACTTACAAACGCCTTGTAACTTTCCCACTCCAGAGAAATCTCTTTAATGTTCCTTCCCCATCTACTTACCGACTCCGCGACTTGTAAGCAGACACCGTCTGAGTCACTGGTATTAAAACAGTAACCTAATCTAAATAAAATATGAAGTGTAGCCTCAACTGAAAATTTCTGTCCGAGTATATGATTGTCAGTTCCTTTTCTTTAAGTTCAGTGATGCTCAATTCATTACATCAACGTTTCTTCAGTCAACGAAAACATTTTTCAGTCTCATCTTTTCTACTGGACTTTCTCTTTTAAGTCTTCTCTAACGAACGTGACTACAGATCACTGCAAAATGGTTCACTATTTACTATATCACCCGTGAGCAGTATTCCATGACTGTCGTTGTTCTTCAGATAATCTATATTTTCAATCGTTTTCTTTAATCGATCGCGCGCAAGACTGAGGCATTAGGACAAACTATTATAATTCTCTTAAGCAAATTTCCTCCCGAATTCCTAAGGCCAACTTCAACTTTCCTTTTCGCAACAGTGAGAAAAAGTCAATTTTCACAAACTGAGACTGGTTTTATACTTATTAATTTACTAGTAGTTGCAGCATTAATATTTTTACTTACAATCTTACTTACAATTCCGAAATCAGATAAAACTCACAGACTATAATTCGTAGATTTTAAGTTACTTATACCCTTCTTCTGCAAGGAAACAACATATGCAGCTCTGATCATCATCATCATTCATCAATTCCATGGCCTTACTTGACGAGAGGGCGTTCCTCATCAATATGCAAAGGATGTCACCAATCTTTTCCAACAGGAGGAGACGCAAGACACGGGATGCCTCGAGATATAACGCATTACACCACCAGGACGTAGCAGCCTGAGGGATTCCCTGGGGAAGGGCGTCCTATTAGTCATCGAACAATATCCACGACCTGGTTTTAACCAGCGCCCTCATCAGACCGGAAAATCAATATCCACACCACCAGGTACTCGCCCCAGGCGCCCTCACATGAGACATCAGGAATCTCTCCACCAAAAGCTAAACACAGCAAACATCCACACAAAACATCCGCATGAGACGACCTCACTAAACATCAACACTTTATAGAGTCACGCTAGACATCCACATCACACATCCACAAGCCAAGGCAACCTAACAACACAAAAGGACATCCACGTAGCACATCCACTCCTCACGAACCTGACCACCAGACTCCTTTCACCTAGACGAATTTATTAGCATCCACCACACAGCCTCTCAGGCAATCCAACAATCCAACTCCCTAACCAGACGTCTACGTGAACTAAAGTCATTAAGAACCTCACATCAGGCAACGTATCGTAATATCCACACGACAGACAGACCAGCAAAACTACTTCGGCAGTTGATTCGATCAGGCACATGCAACTTGACATCTTTTACCAGGAGCTCCTACCAGACACCCTTGCCCCAAACCTTCCCAGAGAGGTAAATCAATGGGAGGCTACCCCCTCCCGACTGGCACCCCGACCATACCCTAAACCACACATGTCTACCAACAAAACAACTCCAGCAAGCCACTCCAACACAACCATTCCCACTACAGAACTCCTACCACACACCATTCTCGCTCAACTCCACCAAACAACCCAACCCCATCTTCTCCAAACGATTAAAAGAAAAATACACTTGTATCGATCAGATTGCTGTCATTTGCTAACTCCCGAGTCATTCGGTAAAACAATAGTTCTTCCCCTGTGTTTACGGACTCATTGGTTTCCCAGTGAATACCGTCGGAATCTTTGGTACTGCATATCTCCTATCTTATGATGAATTCTTCTTTAGACTCACCATAATATGTTGTCCAGCGTCTATACTGAAAATTTTAAGTATATCACTTTTACTTTAATGTTCTGTAACTTCAGCAATGACATTCAACTCTTTACCTCTAACATTTCTTCAATCCATCAACAAAAATATTGCTATTTTCCTTTATCTTTTGACTTCGTTAATAAGGATCCAGTAAATCTATCGCTTCTTGGCTTGACTCTTCACCAAGAACTGTGGCAGTGGGTCACTGCAAGACGGTTCACTGCTTACGTTGGTCGTGGATCACTGCTAGAGGGTTCACTGCTTACGTTATGTACTCTCACTGCACCATGACCGATTTTACCAAGATTACATTTTACCTTTAAATATAACTTTTCATTTTAATCCAATCCATCGCACGTAAGACAACAAAAGACAAAATCTTAACAACGGTCTTGCATCACAAAGTCTCCTTCAGCTCTCCAGCACATATTCCAAGTTCTATTCCAGCCAAGAAAAAGTGGATCATCCGATCATTCCCGAATACCATCACCATCATTTTCTATTCACTTTCGAGGACATTTTTATCTTCATCATTTCACAGCATCATCATTCTCACTATTAGTTCTGATACTAGAAATCTTTCCTTTAAAATCAGTGTTTCCCCAGATTCATCCTCGTGTGTTTTTATTATACTACATAACTTCATCCTTCAGTCAAGTCAAAATTCGCATTTTCTTTTACTATGTTTTATGCCCAAAGCCCCAGTCTCCAATACTTTCTGTTGTATTTCCGTAACCGTCAAACTTTCACAAACTTCCTAAACATTTTATGCTACTCTTGCCTCACCTATCGAGCTCCTCTGCAGTTTTCCCCCCAAGATTCTTGTCCTATATGTTTTTAACCATACGTTCCCCGCACTCTTACCCATCCCCTGTGGATGGTCTGTTTCTCAACGGATAGGTCTGCGCTAAAGGCCTCAAGATTAAGTCAGTCAACAGACTTGGTAGAAAAGATGCAAAGTGCATTTATGAGGATAGTGGATGAATGGATTAAACTGTGATAAAACTGTGAAAGCCGAGAGCATAAAAGACAATAAAGAGTTGCACGATTACATAAAAAAAGTTCAAGAGATGGAGCCCTACGAGTGTAGAACTCCCTCCTCCCACCATACAAATAGGCAATTAACATAAAAGGCGTAATGCGTTCCGCTAGTGACTATTACCTGCCCTTTCTCGCTGTTTTAATAGATTTTAAACATTTTTTTTTCTAAAGGAAGTGTCAAATGAGTGACTGGCTTAAAATCTGCTGAACATACGCATACATACTGCTATTCATCGAAAAATATCAATGGATACAAACGTAGAAATTCGTAACCCCTTTTGGGTCTGTGAAAAAATGGTTACTTAGGGAGGAAAAGGAGAGATGAACAGAAGAGAATAAGAGAAAAGATGAGGGTAATACAGAGAAGGTTAGGGATGATATAGAGAGATCTCCGTGAGCGAGTAAGGGAAGGGAAAAAATATGAGACAGACAAACAGATAGACTGATGAATAGGTAAGTACATGGACGCGTAGACAGATTTATGAGAGAGTCTATTTGGAAAAGTAAAGGAATATGAGAGAGAGAGAGAGAGAGAGAGAGAGAGAGAGAGAGAGAGAGAGAGAGAGAGAGAGAGAGAGAGAGAG
>JAYMFT010256934.1:0-10823 GCA_038088735.1 Panulirus argus
TCGCTAACGCGGGAAAAGGCGAATATGTATAAAAAAAAAAAAAAAAAATATATATATATATATATATATATATATATTCAGGGAGAGTCATATATCGCAGATGTCGTTTGCTGATGAGGTGTTCTACAGGGAATCTGTGGTGTGTGGTAGACCAGCAGGGAACTCAATCGCCTCACGCCTTCCCCTCCCCACACCATCCTGTGTTACGTTTCCACCAGGGAAGACGACATGTATCCTATGATATCCTGTGTTATAACATGAGTTCCTGTCTTTCTTTTCGCGGAAGGATATTGTGTATATTTTTCTTATCATACCTCAGCGGATGATTGAGAAGATATATTTATGCTATATTCAGAAAATGCTGTCCTCGTAACCTGGCATCAGTTATGAGGTGACAGACCACGAAACAAGAGGAAAGTAACAGCAAATCGTATCCCAACAATAATGACATTAGAGAATCGTATCATCTGGCTGGGAGGTTCGGAAGAGAGAGAGAGAGAGAGAGTGAGGGAGTCAGGATCCAGGACTAGTGTCGAGTAGTAGCCAGCGAGGGATCCAACACCATTCCACAATCACCGTCGATGCTCCCCTGCTGCTACTGCTGGGGTGAAAGGAGCAGGACGTCACTCCGGGGATGTGTGTGTGTGTGTGTGTGTGACGTTAGCCTAATGGTGGTCCGTCTATGGTGGCAGAGATGGAGACGGCTGCTGGCGCCTCGCTGCACATGCGGACCCCTACAACGAGACGTCTGCGGCCGGGATTTTGTTACAAGAGATATCAAGTTCCGCTGCTCTCTCGAGAGACCTTGGGCCATTATGGTTACGAGATGATGACTATCTAGTTTCGCAAGTCGTCTGTGCGATGGAGGTGGGCTTTATAGTAGTATAGATTAGATACAAGAGATTGTTGTTGAATCTTTTCACTTGTATTTTACGTCTTTTTTTAATCCCAGATGAATTGGTGTGACTGATTATACGGGCAATGATTCAGTGGCTTGAATTATTGTATCAAGATGAGTTGACTGAGGCAGCGGTGTGACAAACCACATTCATGTATGTAATGAGACGTTTCAGAATCTCGAGGTAGAGATATACGGTGGAGTGGGATTGATGAGGATGGATTAAAATGGAAAAAAAAAGAAGGTTGAAAAATTGACCCCGCTGGTCTCTTGTCCCTTTTTCGTCTCCCACTGTCAACAAACAGCTCCGACGCTGGTCTCTCGATGGGTGTATTCCCTTCCATACATCTTCCCCTTTCTCTCTCTCGCCTTGATACGATTATTGCTGAGACTCGAAGCCTCTAGTTCGACGTTCGAGCAGCCAGCGTTCTCGCCACCTGCCGCTCCTCGCTCACGTACCCCTTTAACGTAAAGCTACTCACATCACGAGGAGGAAAAGACACTTTCAAGCGAGGCGATCCACCCGGCACCAGTGAACACTCACTGAAGTGACCTATTCACGTTAGGTGATCACATGACAAGCAACTAACTAGTCCAGGGAGACAGACAGTCAAGTAGCGTAACTAACTCCAGCTGACGCAACGAAACGTATGAGGTACATTCTCGCTCTATCTGTACGTACTCTGTGCACGAATGATTGCCAAATGCCTGTCAAGTCTTGTCCACGCCAGAGCATTGTGGGCGGGTGAATTGAATTTTATCAAACAACGCTAAGGGACAGGGCGCAAGAGGAGGAGCCTTAAGATCAAGCCACGTAAATAATACCGAGCGACGCCGCAGTAGAGACCCACCACCACAGCCACCACCAGAGGGCCGGTCGGTAACTCAAAGCCCAGACAGGGTGACCCGAGCCAACACACACACACACACACACACACACACGCTTATACTTTTTTCCAGAACATACTTAATCTCACACTATGATAACCGGCGTCGACTGGCCTTTGTCCTTAACTGGAGATAAGAGCGATAGATAAGCGCGTTCGTTATCTTCCCACAATGTTCTCCTGCAATCATCAGGAACGAGACTCACGGGCGTCTGCTCAAAACAATGAGGGAGGAAATTCTGTGTCCTTCCTCC
This sequence comes from Panulirus argus, assembly GCA_038088735.1. Taxonomy (NCBI): domain Eukaryota; kingdom Metazoa; phylum Arthropoda; class Malacostraca; order Decapoda; family Palinuridae; genus Panulirus; species Panulirus argus. Next base: position 2,040 of record JAYMFT010256934.1, read on the forward strand.
ACGACGCTCATCATTCGTAATTAGGAAGACCAGAGTGATTAAGTGTAATTAGAGATCAATTATTTCGATGCACAGCTGCATTTTACACAGGATGCTGACTCCACAAGGTCTCATATTTGCATGGTATGTTCTGGGAGTACGACTTTTCCGTGTGTGAGAAAGCCTTTTGTTTCGTGAATCCTATACAACATATAACGACATATAACTGGGATATGTGTGTGTGTGTGTGTGTGTGTGTGTGGTTCTTCGTTTATGAGATGCTACATTCTTTTTCCAGCCATATATTTCTCATTGATTTCCAGTGTTTATAGACCCTGTCATTATTTTGTGGCCAGCCATAATTAACAGAGTAAAAGAAATACACAAATATATATTTTCTTTATTTATAGACTCGTCCGTGGCAGTAGTGGGAGGTTCAGGGGAAAGCAACGGCAGAGTTACGTCGTCCCAGCCGCTTCAGGACCAGGGGAACGCGGTACACGGTGACGCCACCCCCGCCCGACGCAAGCGTTCCGTGTTCCACCTTTTCAACATGATGACGTGCGCCACCACCTGCAATCCACTTAACTACAAGGGTTACGGCTGCTACTGCGGCTTCCTCGGATCCGGAGTTGTTGTCGATGGGATTGATAAGTAAGTTGACCGCTTTGTCGTATCTCGTATCGTTGGTGCACTATGCATTATCAAATACAACACACACACACACACACACACATATATATATATTCCTGCCCAAGGAGGAGTCCCCTCTACCTTTATGGATCTTCCATAGCGCCCAGGTTGTCGGCCTCGTCCAACGGGAGAATGTGACTCGTGTATGTCTAGAGAGTGTGGTTTTCAGATGGGTGCATGTATGTATGTATGTCTGACTGGGTGGTGTTTAAGACTGAGTTTGGGGGGCGGTTGTTTAGTGCCTTTCTGGTCATTCCTGTGTGATTATGTTGTCTGTATTATAAGATTTAGATTGCAAATGAATCAATACAAATCCAAGTGTGAATTTAGCATGTAATTGCAAAATGCTCTTCAAAATGTCAGCAGCAATTGCATAACAATCTTTTGACATTTCTGTACAGTCCAAAAAATCTATTGATATTTTCAGGTACTATTGATTAAGAAACTCAATCTTATACATTGGAGATAAGCTACCCATCTTCCGTGTTTTCATTTACCTATGGAAAAGTATTAAAAGACATATTTATCCTTTTTTCATACCATTTTACATGTGCTTTTCAGAATCATTTCTCATACACATTCTCTTTTCTACGCGCTTTTGGTTTGGTTTTCACAAACATGCAAGAAGGGAACGATGAGAAAACACTGCTGTGTTTGCTACATATCCTGTTTGTTGGTGGCATTACGCTACAACACATTATCCGGGCGTATGAACGTAATCCTATAATTGGAGGATAAAACCCCAAATTGCTGGAGTATTAACTTTGTTTCTTATAGCATTCAAGTCTTTTCTATAACAGATTCATGCCTGTAGATCCTATAGCATATTGTGTACATATATTTCAGCATTTGCGTTTCGCTAATGAAGTTTTGGATTCGTCTCCAGTTTCAAAAATGTACTTTCATTTCCCTTTCAGACATTACGTAGCACTCATGTTGCCCCTTTTCACTTTCTTGTCTTTATTCTTCACTCCCTTATTACAGGTGTTGCAAGGGCCACGACTGGTGTTATGAGCACGCCAAATGCAAGGGTTTTGACCATTACATCACACCTTATAAGTGGAAGTGCAATGGAGGGAAACCCTATTGTGGTGAGTCTGATGACTTCCCATGATCTCACACTGTCTCAGAAGAAATCGACCCTCCATTGAATATATGAATTGAGAACTAAGAACTGAGTCATGTTTTTTTTAATTCATTTCTTTTCATAAGTGCCTTAAATTCTCTCAGGGAACTTGATGTTTTATATTAATCTGTAATGCTTGTGTGCTTGTTCGTGTTCCCTCATAGCTGCGACTGGACTAGAAAAGACGCTGGATATCCCCAATGACTTAGACTTGGTATATTTTACTCTTGAGACTCGTCGACTCCCTCTTTCTTTCCTTTACAGGTGTAGTTTCTGAACTATTCTCCATCGACTGTTTTGTGTATCATGACACCTTCTTCCACCACGTAGCTGAGGTTAGGTACGAAGCAGACTACTATTTTACGTAGGCCACTAGCTGGACTGACATGGATGACCCTTCAACAGATGCTGCGCTCACCACGACCGTTGCTACTTCAACTCCCGCTGTCCTCTGATACTCACGTACTTTGCCTCATACCTGTGGACTTGCCAACACCAGCGGCCCAGATGCGGTAAGACGCAAGGAAGGGTTGGGAGAACACGAGGGCGAGCGGGGAGGTGGTGACTCAACACCACCTTGACTGGGAGCCGACACTGATGAAGAACGTCCCATCTTCGCACGACAGACACTCCTTCGGCAACGACCTGACATATAGCAGCAAAGACCAGTCTATAACATGGCCTTCATGTTGCTATACGCCAAAGGCTTTCTAAACAGGGAAAAAAAAGTGTCTGTGAGTCATTTTGTCTCGGATGGAAACGGGGCAGTTTACGACGTGACGTAACAACAGACAAACGACGCGACGGTGGACCATTCTATCCGGTTGTTGGCTCTCCTTCCCCTCCTCACCAACACAGCTGCCGAACACCAGACGACGTCGTTATATCACTTGACCCCGAATGACTAGTGCCACTGACGGCTGACCAGATAAGTATTAACTTGTACACGGAGCCAACTATTACATTTATTCGTTAAAAGTGGTGCGCTTCTGCTGTTTGCTCACGATGTCTTCCTGCTTTCAGGTACTTTTGTCACTCCTCTCACGTCAGATTTGATTTAAAGTCAACATTATGTCTCTAGATCAGTGATATGTGTGCTTGAGCCATCCTCCCAAGAACGAGTACCCCTCTTGTTCTTCTGATATTCTGTATGTCAATAAAAGAACATAGGTTTGCGTGTAGAAGTCAAAGTCATTACTTAGTGCTCATGATGCGGTTTGTATGTGAGTCTGAGTAATTCATCTTCATCTAGGTAATTCATCCATATAAAAAGTAAATTCCTCGAATATCAATCATTTTTAATTTCCACTCCTCATGTTGACAGTTCTAGAAAAAAGAAAATACATGCATTTCCTTGTACATAATCAGGTACTTTCTTGATGTTAGAGTAACGCTGCGGTCGACATTCGTTGAGTGTTGACCACGTGGGATCTTGTTGTGGTGAAATCTTTTGTAACAAGACATCAGTGTGACATTTCTTGGCAGATTTTTTGCTCATTGTAACTGCTGTTTCTAGGTTCTATTTTTTTTTTTTTTATTTAAGAACGTGACAGAGTTACATTTTCGTAACTCAATTTTGATGTATGCTGAGCAGAGCGCGGAGCTCTGTTTCACATGTATGATTACGTTAGAATGCAGATTCGTGTTTTATCCAAGTATTATTCAAAGTATATCACTGCAAGACAAGCTTTTATATGTTGGATTAGGGAACACACGATGCAATTTATATTAAGAGAAAGAGACAATCACAAGCACGCAAAGTCTTTTCACCATAGAGCTACAACCACTTGTTTTTCCTTATCGTAAGCAACACAGTGTTCGATGCTATACTTTTGCCTTTGATTCTTTTTAGTTTCTACGTGACGCGATGATGCCCTACTCTTCTGTTCCAGTGACGACGAAGCGCCCATCGGGGGCCGTCGACAGCTGTGGTCACCAGTTGTGCGAGTGTGACCGCGAGTTCGTCGAGTGCCTGAAGCAGTACCCGTGTCCCAAGAGCAGAGCCATATGCACGACATCCCCGTGGAGGTACATGCAAAACCTCTTCATGGGCTTAGTTAGCGGGACGGGGATGCACCACCAGCCGCACGAAGAGGGACAACCCTACCCCAGCGAAAACCGTCACCCTGCTAATGAAACCTCCTGAGCTCTTGGGTTCTCCAGATAGCTACTTGGAAACCAATGCGATTCCCAAGGGGCTGCCTGCCTTCCTTCTGAAGGACTTGCCGGAGGTTCTTCCGAAAGATTTAATGAAGACTCTACGGGGCTCCTAAGAAGTTTAATACATGTAGTAACCCTTTGACTTCTAAGGCTCCTCTGAAGGAAATATTAGAGGCCTTATGGTTTCTTGGGTTCTATTAGTCTTCTGCAGGGCCTTTGGAAAACTCAGTCTTTCTGAAGGTCACACTGAAGACCTCCCGAAAGCCTTTGGGTGTTCCTGAGTGGGGTTTTTGAATCCTTCTGAAGAACCTGTCTGGTAGGCTTCTGAGCTCTTGGGTTCTCCCGTAGGTGTCTGGGTCTGAGACTACAGCACCTCGGGTATTGCAGCTGTGATCACTGGGGCTTCTGTGGCATTAACTCCTCTTATTTCTGACCTAGGTGTTACTATAGACGGTTGTAGACATTGCACATCTGCCCTATGTATCAAGGAATGTCTTATCCCTTACTGTCCTAAATCAAGGGCGGTACACACTGTACTTAATGTAGACGGGACTAAATTTGTAACACTGGTAGCACAATGTAAGTAGGATTCAGTGCATCTTGTAGAGCTATAGTGATTAACTGGGCAGTATAGCTCCCTCGGCCAGAATGCAGTTTATCAGCACTATGACTAGTTGAATGGTACAGGGGACTGTTTAACCCTAACTTTAATCACAACGTGAATGAAGTATGTAGACATCTTAAACTCATCAGTGTAAAAGCACTGTTTAACGCACCTTAAACACGCACGAGACCAATCCTTTGGCGTTCCTTTGCACTTGGCAGAACCAATTCCTTTGCAGTTAATCTCTCGGTGTTTATCTTAGTTACGTTTTATGATGTGTCTTTCCCTCAACTCTTGTCAATGTGCTTACCACAGAATCTGGATTATCCTCAACAAATATTGAGTAAAATCGATTGACTAACAGCGTGATGCATTTAGATTACGTCAATTCATGTTGCATTGAGCTAACGCCATTTCATTTTCTGAAGACAGACACAAAACAAACGAGCAGAAAAGATTATACATCATTGCGTCAAATGACTCACGGAGCTTCATGACTGGGCACTTATGAATCCTCACTGAGACTGAGCGACTTTCGCACGTATCGCACAAATTATTGCGTGTTGATATTCTGTGTCTAATACGCCATCTGAAGTATCCACTCTTCCACTCAAGTCATCACTAGACTCGTGTTTGGTCGCTCGGGTCATTGTATAGATTCATTACAAGGGTTTACAAGTGAGCGGGACAGGTATCGTCTCGGATGTCGATTATTTTTGAAGCAGTGTGGTTCGGTCGGTAAAAAGAATCTTTCGCCTCCGGTCTGGAGATCTTAGTTGAGTTCGAGTCTTAACTTAGACGGTGCGAAATTCATGTTGTCTGTTTATGTTTGTTTGTGTGTGTGTGTGGGTAGATAAATTCTTAGATAGACGAGAAGGTAGATATGTAGATGTTTCCTCCTGGTTCGGTGCATGTAGATCACACAGTAGTCGTAAACGTAACAAGCACTCACGTAGATAGCCATGGCACACTCCTTCACCCTCAACTGTAGCTCCCTGTGTGTCCCACATAGCGGCTGCCTGATAGTGGAAGGCCATCAACCGTTGGCTCACGAACACCAGCAGTGGTTACAGACCCTAAAAACTCCTAAAATAGACAAATCACCCTTTAAACGAAGATTTATGTAGTTGATAGATGTTGCTGTGATATTTGATCCCGTACAGTGTGATAGATGGAATATGATTCATGTTACTTGTTCATGAATTACTCTAATCACTCTCGCCCTTTCGTTCTCAGAAACTCGATATTCCTCGGCAAGTGGGGTCGAGAGGCGTCGATACTTCTCCAGACCTTCCTATAGCCAGAGGCAACTCACACCAGACGTTCAACTAACTGCCCCCCACACACAACACACCCCACCACCACGAGGCTGATCACCTGACTACCTCCCTCCCTCCCTACCTCCCTCTCTCTGTCTCTCTCTGTGTCTGTCTCTGTCTCTTTCTTTCAGCATCTGCCAACAGTACCGTTGCCGAGAATGGTGTTATTGGCTCGCTATGATGCTGGTGAGGTGAGGTGACCTGACGATATTCCATGTCCCTTTTGAGATATCAACACGTAAGAGAAATGAATGACAGTTCAAGCTCGCTCACTCAGACCCTTGATGGTGATGAGAGATCGGGACATTTCAACATTCTCTCGACACTGACATAAGGATGAGGCTTCATGCTCGCACACATAATCCTTTCACGAAGATGGTGATGAAGATGACGCCTCCTCACGTTTATATTCATGACTTTAAGGTGACATGAGAATAAAGAAGACCAGATTGCCGCAACACCATGGCACTGGTAAAGGTGCTAGCTCTCATCATTTCCCTAAACGCAGATGGTGATGACAGTGTTTATTCTCATGATACTCATGTCCCATCGACAGACACTGTGACTTTGCATCAAAGTCATTCCACCCCATATACTCACTCCACAATCAGGAAGCTACGTGAAAGAGGATCATTTCACTGCCATATGTATAAAGGATTTATAAAAGTAATGATTCGCCCCCCTACTGTAGTTTTGTACGGAGAAATTATTAAACTAGAATTCTGATAATGAGGGATGCTGAAGGCTCTGTTAAGATTTTGAGAGCAGCCTGAGTAATACGACATTACAGACAGGAAGAATACAAATAGCTGACGAATAGTTATGAGGTGATATGAAACGACGATGCATTAAGCCATGTAGTATGAGGATCACTGCTTTATCAGTGTTAGAGTTTGTTGAGTACGCTTATATCAGGGTTGGTGAACATTTAGCCTTGACAGCCTAGATAAGTGGAATTAGTAGCTAAAACTTCCCATAAGTCGAGGCAAGGGGTGGGGGAAGAAGGGGTGTTGAGAAAGGTGTAGGATGGTGCTGGAGGGTTTGGACGGATGTGGTGTGGTTTTTTGACGGGTGTGGACGGGTCTCTGGCCTGTTCTTCGACAGGTATGGTCTGATTCCAGAAGGTCTAAGTAGGAGAGTATTTAACAAGGTTCCGACAGGTAATGGGTCTATGCTAAATGATGTGGCGAGATGGGAATAAGCTCTTGACAGGTATGGAGAGACGTGAATAAGCCCTGACAGATATGGACTCGTGGTAGAAGGGTCTAAAGAGATGTGCATAAACCCTGACACTGACAGGTATATATGGACTGGTGCTAAAAGGTGTGGATTTTTTTTTTTTCCTTTAATTGGAATGATACGTTTTTGTGTGAGTAGGAAGACCTAATATTTTACACCATTATTCGTTCACTCATCATGCCAATTTATTGATCAGGGAATTATGTAGTTGTAATCCAACTGTATTCATGTATTTCTGTTTTTCATAGGTCACGTCACATACTCCTGTAGGAAGCTCAGTCTTCGCTCTCATCAGCAGGGCTGAACGCGAATTATCAAGAGAGAGAGAGAAAAAAAAAGTACCCCTGCAAGATATACAGACTGTACTATTCTTTTGAGGGAGGCAAAGTACCTTGTGAAATGAGATTGTACGTCAGCGCATACTTGTAATTGTAATATGCATACGTGGGCATGGCATCTTTCCTTCTTAAATTCATTTGATCTGTGTATAGAATAAAGTCAACTGAGATCATCCAGGCCTACAGGACAAAGGGGATCAAGATGCTTCTTTCACTCCTTAAGGCGTCTAAAACCTTTGTACATTATCCAATTCTGAAATCCAGTCATATTCATGCGTTCCTCTCTGTGTGTGTCTTGTATCTACTGTTTCCATTCCTTTACTTGGCAAAGAGAAGTGAATGTGGATAGCTACTCTACACGAATGTATATGAAATGTATATGAAAATGGTCAAGGACCAAGGAATTTCTCTGCTGGCAGGTATTATGATGGGTTGCAATCGTCTTGAAGTGTCCTCCCCTTGTTAAGTGCGCTCCTCACTCACATCAATCACACTGATGGCGTCTCCTGAGTAGGCAGGCCTTTGGATACATCCACTTGTAACTCATCATCAACCATCAATCATCACCAGTCATACGTAATTTCAGTGTACGTTCTTGGTGAAAAAAAAAAAAAAGAAAAGGTCACTCACTGACCACTTTGTCCTCCTGACGGTGCTCTAGAGAGTAAGTGCCGAAGTTGTCTTTTCATTGTCTGTTCTCAGAAATCCCACCTCCGTAGATGTAGTACCTGGTAACGTGTCTTCAAATTGCAACTCTACCTGGGTCTTTCCTTCCACGCAATACCATGTACCTGACTTACAGTAGGCCCAGGTAGATCTAGTATCAGGTACCACCAAAAGATGACAAAAGGCATGTAACCCATCCCAACCTTTCGTATATATGCTCTTAGCATCGCTATAAGTCATGTGGTCCTGTCGCAAGCCAAAGATGAGAGAACGTGTGTGTGTAATACTCTGTGAAACTGCAAGCCTTCAGTTAGGAAGAGGTATCTCTGGCGAGAAAGCAGAGGTGAGAATTGCCCGGTAAGTAAGCTGGCGTTTGGCATAAGAAGACACACATACGTCTTGAGGAGATGCAGCTGTGTATTGTAATACACAAGTACAGTGCGATGACAGGGAGCTGTCATTCGAGTTCGCTGTCTCCTGCACAATCGTATGATATCATAAGCATTGTCTACCTTGTTCAAATCAAGAAGGGATTTTGGGCATTATAACTTATTAACATGAATTGGTGTTTATATACATCATACAACATTTTCAGCCTCTTTGGTGCATAATTGTATTTATAGAATCGTGAATATATATATATATATATATATATATATA
>JAYMFT010256945.1:0-10823 GCA_038088735.1 Panulirus argus
CTCTCTCTCTCTCTCTCTCTCTCTCTCTCTCTCTCTCTCTCTCTCTCTCTCTCTCTCTCTCTCTCTCTCTTTTTTGGCATTTTTCTGGATGACATCCGCATGACCAATTAACCAACCTGAAAAAAAAAATAAATAAATCCCCTGAACCATATTTTTTTATCATTTCACTCAAAAAATAAAAAAAAAATCAGAAAAAATGGCTCATTTGTGAACGCTTGTTAGAGTGTTCGTACGTACGTACATACATCCGGGTTAGGGCCGGGCCATGCACTTCATCATGGCAACGTAAACGATGATGATCCCTTACTTAACACATGCACACAGTTTCATCACGGTGGGATGCGGGACGTGCCCGTCGTGCTGAACGCACGGTCCTCACCAATTAGGTGCTTTGGGAAGGAAGGCAGACAGACAGATAGACAGACAGACGCGTGTGTATAAAAAGCTCTCCTGCCCACACAAAACACCCACTCTCGATCCCCAACGGTAAACGGGGCTAAAGAAAACAGAGACGAACAACAGTAATCCTTCCTTCCTTCCCCCTTTCCTCAAACGATATGGAGCGATGGGGGTCGATACCCGTTTCATTTTCCCCCTTCGAATCCCAGCAACAGACGAGGCGGAATAGATAAAACCGTCTCTGTTCTCTCCATTCGGACAGACAGACGCATTTTGGAATCTCCCTGCAAAAAAAAAGTGTGTGTGTAAGTAACTTACTTGATCATGCACTTAATCACGAGCTGATACCAACACACTTAATCCGCATTTTGGAAAAAACGAATGAGAAGAAAAAAAAAAAACCCTAATTCTTTTACGAAAACCATTGCATGTTTTTTTTTTTTTGACTCGATTCGCAAAGCGAATAATCTCAAGAGGTCCGCCCGACAATCATCTCTGCAACGGACACTAAAATTCTTGATTCATTCCAAAAGTTAACGCAGAAGATGAGGTCGGGTGAACTTAAGACGTTCAGATTCACTAAAAAAAGGTGTGGATTTTACGACTAAATTTCCTTCAGCTTAATCTAAGATTCAAATGTATGCGTCTCATATTAAGAACATGTCTTAAACACTATTATGCTTCTGTTATTCACGTGTTTAATCTCACTGAAAGCACTCTACGTATTCCTTTGATATATTTGCACGCAAGCAAACAAACCATTTGTTAAGTCCTGGTCGAAACGGATTCCAGAAAAGGTGCTAATGAAGTCATAGCATCTAGATCAGTGTAATAATTAGGAATATGATCAGTGTCAGCTATAATTCGAGGTGTTATGGCAAGGCAGACTTACTAATTGCAGAAATTAAACATGACAGATATTGCCCGATTCTTTTTTAAATGCCTCCCGTGTGACAGTGTATTCAAAAGTAGTCTCAGACAATATGAAAATATGTAACATTTCGTCTGTCTAATAAACGTCACTATCTTCACTACAGGGAGGAAAGACCGTGGATATGGATTCACTAGAAACTCGACCCCTTCCAACACCCGTTTTCCATAGGCGGTATGAACGAAGAACCTTTCGTTATACGTAAGGTCTCTGTTCCGTTATACGTAAGGTCTCTGGGCGAATAGTGTGATCCCGATGCGTTTCCCTTTTTTGTTCGCCATCGATTGAATGCAAAGCGAACCATTTCGGAGTTTTCTGGGGGTCGAAGATATCTTCGGCACAGGTAGTGGGTGTGTCTAAGAGACTGTAAGAGAGACAGAGAGACTATCTACGTACCTACGAAGAGACTTCGTTACGAGACAGCGGGATATAGCGCGCGTAGCACCCACCAACAAATATACCTTAAGTTTAACACTATAATCAGTCTCTGCTTCCATTATATGTCATAGATGTCAATCTTGGGGTACATCTGGGAGACAGAATACTCCACTAACGATCACAGGAAGTGTGGTAGAGAAAGGCGACCAGACAAACCAACAGACTGGTTGGCTCTTAAACTACAGTCTCACGGCCCTTCCCTAGGTAACGCGGACCTGGGCGAATCGACCCAGTCAGTGGCTGTCCCTTCGACCAATCAACATTAGGGAAATTAGATAATTTAAGTCTTAAGTACGGAGTGGGAGGTGTTGGTGGCTGTGGTAGCTATTTAACGTGCACACTGGAAATAATTGATAAGGAAATGATAATTACGGTTATTCTGGTAATTCAGGAGCGGTGTGAGGATATTAGTAACGTGCGAGACCTCTTTGATAATCAGTGCTTCGAGAAAATCGAACAAAGGAATTATCAGCTGTCAATATAATTCAATCAGGCAATTATAGTTCTAACAATCAAGCAACGACATTAAATACTAGTTCTGACCACGAGAATGTCAAGGGATGTGGACAAGACATTTCATCTGTGGAGTGCATATAACAGACTTATTTAGAACGAGAGTGTATAAAGTTTGGCTTCATAATCATGAGAAGATCAAGGTATTGTTTGGGTGTAATTACCTATTTGTACAGTACGTCTGTACACTCATGTGACCCCCTTATCTCTTCACCTTTCTTTAGTACAGTACATCTTTTCTAGACTTGTGTTTACTGTCTTAATATAGTTATAATTTCATCTCGGACATCATTGTGTCTCTGTGCCTGTGTCTGTATGTTCCAAATTGAATGTAAATACGTGTATGCGTCCTTCGCCTACACCTACATGTACAGAGGCACCCAGAATCAACAGGTATGGGCAAATATCGATACTAAAACTCGACAATGTACTGGACACACACGCGGTAATTCTGAGCCAGCAAAGCGTTCTGCCTTACGCGCCCTTGCAAAGGGCCACCTAGGTGCACCCCTGGGTTAATGAATTCTGATGTGTTTACTGTCCCGGTAATTGCACATCTGGTGTGGGTTAATAGGGCCCGACTTAATTATACAACTTTGGGGCTTTTCCAGGTCCCTCCCCCCCCCCCCCCCCCCCCCCCCCCAACAGGTGAACCTCCTGTTGTGTTTCCTAGCTCTCCCCCGTTACGGTGTTGCTGTCTGCAAAGGTATGATGCTGAGGTATTTTATGAGCGCGGTTTGGACCGGGTGTTGTGATGGCTTCGCTCGGCAAGCAAACGCCTCCAGCGAACACCAATCTGGAGAACGAACTTGCCAGGCTCCACTCCCGCTGGCGAACACCTGCTATCCAACTGTTAAATATAGTCAATCACGTACGAGACGAATGGGAATAAAATATGTATATAACTAAGACAGAGCTGGCAGCTCATACCAACAATAGGCAGTATTTCTACACAAAATCATTTACGGGATTTTGCTCGTAAAATACAGCTATTTCGGAATCTGTGATAACCATAGAATAAGAATTAACATGATCGCTTTCCTTTTAACAACTAAGAACTCTACATGTACTACTGCTGTCTAATGTTAAACTACTCACTCATTTCTGGCATCAGAATCATAATCTATAAAGGACTGTGCCACATTAACGCACACCAGAAATACTTAAATTGTAAGTACGCTCTTAAATTCATGCTATATACGTTCATAAAATACGTATATACATATACGAATCCTTAAAGATCCTTAAATACTTTACGTCTTTAAGTACGACACTAAACAAAACTAAGACTCCAATCTGGCTACATGATTAGATAGATCCAAACCGATCAACAGGTATTCACGTATCGTTGTCAAATACCAGTTTAGTAACGGAATACGCGCTTACCTTAGGAATGCGAGGTGTTTGGGCTCGGGGAAGAAGAAATAACATTACATACTAGAGTAAATCTTAATCAAATTTTTAAGTACTTTAAGTATGACAAGCTCAGTGCGAGACCTGAAATATATATACCTAAGATATTGAGATTAATTCACATGACTTGAAATATGCTTTATGCATATAAGAGTACCTAAGAGTAACTATAATAACATATATGAACATGATTAGCATATATATCTATGTGATTTGACAAGAACCCTATGTTATCATGTATTTCCTGTCTTATTTACAGCTGTCACTGTAACACAAGGAGGGTCTGTGTAAACTCCAGTCCTATATTTACGCTATAGGCCTATATCAACGTTTTATAATATAAGAAATCCATTACACATGACAGCTAGGGAAAGGATGTTGAACGGATGTGGCCCCTCTTCGTCTATTCCTGGCGCTCCCTCGCTAAAGCGGGAAACGGCGATGAAGTATGAATAAAAATAAATTGAGAAATCCATTACTCAATTATTCATTCTGAGCACAAGTTAATCTGACTATACAACAAATATACGGTATACCCATCGAATAATTCCGTTTCGCTTTGAAAAAAAAACCGAAAAAAGGTATATATATGAGATTATTATCATTATTATCATTATTACTATTATTATTAGTAGTAGTAGTAGCATCATTATTATTATTATCATTATTATAATCATCTATTATTATTATTATTATTATCTTAATTATTATTATTATTATTATAATTGTTATTATTATTATCATTATTATTATTATTATTATGATCAAGGGCTTACCCCTCAGAAAACACGAAACAAAGTAACAAAAATACAATTGAGGCAAAGCTTCAAACCTGATAAAGAAAAATATATATGGAAATTGCAAAATGATCCACGGGTTAGGGGGTGAAAAATACCAATAAAACCAATATTCTTTCATTCAGGTTCATAAGGTTTGTGATGAACGAGTCAAAAAAATATGCTTACAAAAAAAGAAAAAGAAAAAATAAAGAGCCGTATGACATAAATAACTCGCTGGACGGCTGATATTTTGTCCAATACAATCTTGTATTCACGATCAAACCGCGTTTTTTTTGCTAACGCTGCAAACGGGCGTGGTGAGGGGAGTGGGGGTCATTTTTTTTTCTTTAAAGACACCATTTTACAACACTATCTGCAAACAGTTATTGAAATGAGATGTGACGGGAGACCTATATCATCCGAGAGACTCGTTTACGGCTGGCTCGACTCGTCCAAGTAGCCAATCAAGTCTGAAATTGCACAATACTGCTTATTTGGCCAGACTGACTGAGTGAGTGCACGTGATCTGCGTCCACTTGGTCAGCCAGCTGGGTCGTCAGCTGCCGAGAACGGTACGAAAGGTACAGGTCGGAGTACAAGCTCCAGAGTACCATTCGAGCGGTAAAGTTCAGAGCATTAAGTTCTCGAGCACGTTATGAACGATGCAGTTCAAAGGATAAGCCCCCGAGCACGGTACGAACGGTACAGTTCAAAGCAGAGTCTCCCTAGCACGGTACTAGAGGTACAGCTCAAAGCATAAACTCTCTAGCGCGTTCCGAACGCTACAATTCAAAGCATAAAGCCCCGAGCACGATTCGAACGGTACAGTTCAAAGCATGAAATCTAGAGCACGGTACGAAAGTTAACAGTTCGGGGTATAAACTCCCGAGCACGGTACGAACGGTACATTTATAAGCATAAACTCCCTAAGTACCATTCGAACGGTACAATTCAAAGTAAAAACCACCAAATTTCTATTCGAATCGTCTTTGAACATATGAAAATCTATAAACCGGTAAATGAAATCGATTCGTTCTATGAGCATTACGAAAACACGAATGACTGCAACACATGCATACGAATGACGAATGACTTCACGGAACCATCCTGCGACTGGCAAAGTTTCTCGACCAATCAGCAGGCGAGTTTGACACATCGTTTTACGAGGTGGTAATCTGACGAATGGCGTCTGACCCGGTCTCCTAAACGCATGATTAAGAAAGTTTTCTTATCTCTCCTTATCACCAAACAGTCCACAGAGTCAAAGTGAATCTTGATATGTCAACTTTGCTAAGATTTTTTCTTCTGTACCGTAAATATAACAAGTTTCTATTCACCCATTTCCCTACGTCCGAACGCAGACGCTGAGGGCGAAAAATCACCGCCCCTGTTTGACAGCTACTGGTAGCAATGTCTTGTCCCATACCCACACATCCTACCGTCAAAATTACTTCTAAGTTTCTAAAGCATCAAAGCCGCTTTATTCACCAGTTCTTAGCTCCTTGAGCACGACAGCAGAGTCCTTGGACAGGTCGACGTGACCTCTCAATGGTCAGGCGAAAGGTCAGACGATCAGGACCCCATGATTAGTCTAGCCGATCCCAATGGTCCACAGTCCTACTGCATCAATCTATTCCCACACACTTACATCACTTTAATCACGTACTTATGCACCACTTAAGTGACCCTACGTTATCTCCTCTTCATCACATGTATAACGTAGTAATGTAATGTATATAAGTTACTCATAACATTTCATTCTATTCACTGGGTATCCATAATAGACATAACGAACGCATTAAGCGTACGAGATTGTCTAGAACGCTACTGGCAGCAAGAGCAGTGTGCCGGGGCCAACGCGCGCGAGAGAGCGCGCGCTGCCAGGCGTAGATCAAATAAACAAATCCAACATTGCTGATATTCATGTATGGATTTCTATTGACTTTTAATCATAACTAATTCTATTACACTCATTATCACATCTGTGTTGGCACGTACTAGCTGAACCTGTTTCCTGCATTCAGAAATAACTTTTTTTTATTTTGCCAGGATAAGCATTTTTAGCGTGTGCTTTAGAGCTAGAGACTAGACAGTCAGACACACACACACACACAATGTGCTTTTAAAAAAAAAACCTATTTGCATATTCATAATAATGTTTATAATTGCGCTCGACTCCTCCTCTGCAACGCCGGGCTAACTAGCAACTCAGGAGGTCGACATTCTTGCAAGGATTCCTGCCTCACTGCCTCCTGTCGTTTAGGCAGTAATTCATGCAAATCTATTCCAACCAACACAGTAAATAAAACAATAACAGGACCTAGTCCGTCCAGCGACCGACATAAAACATCCGGGACCGTATCTTAAATGATATTGATCGAGTTGTGGGGGCGCAACACAAGGTATTCTCCCTCCAACACAAGCGCGACACACAGTATTCTCCTTCCAACACAAACGCAACAGATTGTATTCTTTTTTCCCACACACAAGGGCAACACAAAGTCTTCTCTTTCCACATACAGGCGTAACACAAGGTATTCTCCCTCCAACATCAACGCAACACACAGAATTCCCTGCCTTAATTTATTGTCTTAGAGGTAGGTACGATCAAGCCAATTCTGATACGGGGAATTCCTTACCTCGAATGACTTAAATTTTTTCATTATCGTAATAATTTCCGAGTACAACATGAGTTACATGCCCCCAAAAAACATGGTGATAACCAAATAGGTCCCTTTTTTACGTTAATTTATGCATACCGATGATTATGGGTTTTGCAGACGTGATCAAATGCAGAGAGTGAATATTTAAGGTAAATTTTGTCCTCAGTTGATATATGCATTTCTACAAGCCACATCGGAAAAATTCGCCAAGACTTTAATTTGCATGTCGAGTCAGACTTCTGCTGCACGTGCAAAAAAGAAAATAAAAACGTTCAAGTAATTAAACTTTTCACAGGACTCCTACACAGGGGGAAAAAATTACTTGAAACAGTTGAAAGTAATAACTTCAAGGACATCCACGAAAAATCTACCAGATGCATCTTGTCCTCATTATCATCTACCAGACCCCTTTTATTACCCAGAGAGAGATCATGACACTCTCTTCTCCCCCAAAAAAAGGTTTTCGCAAGATGTAATCATCATTCCAAAACACTCTCGCCGCGCCAAACATCTATCAGACGCCTAAGCTCTCCCTAAACACTTAACGGACGCTTCACGCCGTTCCGAATTAAACCTAATTTGCGACAGACGGCGTCTCGAAGTTTAAGACGACACCCCCCCCTCCCCTCCCTCCATCCCCCCCCCAAAAAGAGGCAGTTTCCATAACCACAGAAAACCTGATTAAGCCAACGCGCCCAGCGCTCGAGAGAGAATCTAACGAGGTGATGCGATCCAGGCGAAATCCAGACTTCGACGGTGATGGTTTTAGTTAAAGGCAATCCCGAGCTATGAATACGGGCTGGTTTGATGTGCGACAACGCCGGGGCAACTGAGAGGAAGGAAGACGCCCCGGTACCGCTTCCAGGAAAGGGGGAGAGAGAGGGGGCGCGCTGGGCGCTAGCGCAGGAGGCAAGACAAGACTATATAACAGGAGATGACAGAGGAGACTCGTTTATGGACTGTGGATGAATAGTCGTATCCACGTATTTCTGAAGTCCTTTAACCGGGTCGTCCCTTTATGGCGATGCCCATGACTCTTTAATGAAGTAGTTGAAGCAATTGTCCCAAGACGGAACGAGCGTCCGTGTACAAAAAAAAAAAATGTCACTTGTACGTCCATTACAGACGTAATGCTGTTTACCAAACGTCTCTTTCAAAACGTCCAAGTGTAAAGATACACACAGTGGAAAAATAATCATATTTACGACATGATAATCACGATAAAGGGATATACCAGTTAAGTAAGAGCTGTCCAAGACAGGCGATATAAACTAGATAAAGAAATCAAATCAAAGCCGGTGTGATAATTCTTTACGTTGTCGCGTTCATATGAATAGCTGTCCAAAGCACTTTAGCCCGGGGAAATGTTACATAAAAAAAGAAACTTTGTCATTACCGATAAATATGACGAGTTGTTATATTTCTATTTTGCGAGGGAAGCGTTCACTATGCTAATAATAATATCCGTATTATTAAATTGCTCAACTAAAGAGGGGCGTCGTCTAATTCCGACATGCTAACTAGCCCGTATGGGAAAGAGTCTCAAGTTTTTAAAAGTATATCAACAATTCAATTTCTGAAGTTCCACAGCTCAGGAACGCATTTACGTACACTAGCGTTAAAACACACATACATACATACATACAAATACACACACATAGACAAGACATACAAAGTCCAATTTTTTAGCACTGCATTCAAATACACTTTCCGTTCTTCTCCCATCCTAGGCTAAACAAGCCTGGCCACCTCCTATTCTGTAAAAAGATGACAGATTTTTGAACCATAGTTTGGTGTAATTTTCACACTAAATTTTAAAGCATATATTCCCTATAGTATAGAAAACGTCTTATTCCATTTTATATTTCTCGTGTGTTTCCCGTGACTGTTATTTTCGAGATGGCGTGCCCCATAAATAGTATTCTTCGTACAAGACGCAATACTATACTCAGCCGCATTTCTAAGTAAAGGTGGGGTTTACATGGAAACGTCATTAAGTAAACTTGAGACTTCTGTGTGGACATATCTTATTATGATGCAAATAAGCAAGTGTGTCTGTGTGTGTGTGTGTGTGTGTGGAGAGCGGAACCCAACCTGACTAGAGATATCTTCACTTTAATGTCCTTCTACGCACTTGCTCGAACGCCCAAACCCCTTACATAGCTTTGGCTGGGTGCTCTGTATGTACACAGATCCGAAATCCGAGATGGCAATGACTGGGGTATATACCCCGTCCGTCCGTCCGTCTGTGCAGTGCATAAAAAAAGCAAAGCTGTTAGAACAGAAATGGAAAAGTAAAGTCCAAAAACAACGGGTGGACAAAAGAAATCGTGAGACTCCATTTCGACAGCAAATCCTGAAGCACGATTAAGACTGGATTAATATAAGACTCTCGGTTTATGTGAGGTGATTAATCCAACACCGGGATCATTTAGTTAATCTTTAATCGCCTTAAAACATTTTTCTTTTATTCATCTTTTGTAAGTAATGTTAAGTAAGGTGGACAGACCCAGGACCTGCCTAGCATGGGCCATCAGGCCTCCTGCATTATTCTCGCTCCATAATGCTCTTATGCAGGTAACCTGGCGTCAACAAGTGAAATCATCAGACCTTCCCTTGGGTACACTGCAGAGCTGAGAGGGAAGCGTTTTTGATCACCACTCGTTCCGCTTGTAACGAGCGAATCGAACACTTTGGCTTGAGGGCGGTCGTGTCTCATGCCTGCTGCATCTCAACTCTCACTCTAATCTCCCTGCATCTTGAACATCGGTGAACACAGAGGGCCAGCCGGTCCTTCGTGAGACGAGGGACACCTCGGTAAGCAGACAGACACCCGCCAAAAGCTAACACCAACAATGGGTTGCGCAAATCCTTGCTTTACGGCCGATGGCTGTCACAACAGACAACGGCTCCGAGTGTTTGTTTATATATATGCAGAGTTATCGATAACAGCTTTTTTTGCTTTTAATATGTAATCCCCCGAAAGGCGTTACCCTGTCATGAGAATGCTTGACAAAGCATTACCCATCAGTCTGTCACGACCTGTAGAGATTTAAAATGATTATCAAATGCGTTCATAAGTTTTCCATGCAAAGCCCTCTCTCAGACGGGTCTCAGAGGGACTGAGCAAACTTTGACGGAGTAGTGAACATCTGCATAGCTTTCAGTTTTTCATTATAGAAATGTACAGTCATCTATCGATCTATAAAGGGGAGGCGACCATTAAAAAGAATTGAGTCAAATGCGTTAACGTTTCTAAATATGTCTCGGAAACTATTAACAGATGAAGATCTAAAATACAAGAGAGAAGAAACGTGGTCAATATTTCACAACTGGAAGTCCCGTAACAAGTTATTATCAGACTCTCTCCCTCTTCGTAGTTATATATGTAGATGTTGTGACAAGCTTTTTGACTTTAAAGGCAAAAAAGTTGATAAATACAGCTGACAGTGCGTCCCTGCCAAATATATAAAGCAGTGAAGTAACAACATCTTCACTACTCAGTAACAGATTTAAATATTCACATAATCTCATAACGCTAACAGGAACTTCTAAGTCTCCTAAAACACACACACACACACACACACACCATTTGAATTAGATATAGAGAGCAATATATATATATACATATATATATATATATATATATATATATATATATATATATATATATATATATATATATAT
>JAYMFT010256956.1:0-10823 GCA_038088735.1 Panulirus argus
CAGAGATATATATATATACAGAGAGAGAGAGAGAGAGAGGAGAGGAGAGGAGAGGAGAGGAAAGAGAGAGAGAGAGATTTTCGGTCACTGTAAAGACGTGTGTCCTTTCAGCTTAGTTTATCGTGTAAAGTGACACCGACAAGCTTGGTGGACTGACCAACCTACAGAGAAGGGGTTGGGGCCACGTGAGACAGCATGGGGTAGGACCGGGTTCGGAGCAATGCTGGCATTTGTACAATGAAGGAAGTGTTCTGCACTCGTGAGGCTCCACGTCCGAAAACACTCCATACCATCAAAATATCCTTTTAATCCTTTGTAAACTGCCATTATTCACGGTGTCTTACAGCTTGCAAAAGAAATCTTTTTTTAAGGAAATGCAGGTTGGTTTATCTAACCTCCATTTGCATTAAAGTTACGGCAATGGCCACTGTAGGAGATTGTAGAGGACTGGTAGAGGGAAGAACACGTGGAACAATAGGAAGAAGAAGGAAAAGAAGAAGAAAAAGGAGCTGGAGGGTTGTAGAGCCGACTGCCAACCGGAAACAATTTTTTCCTCCAGGTTCCCTCTGGACATTAATAACTGGTGTTTCCTTTGAACTCTTGAGCAGGATGTGTGATGACATCCTGACCCAGTGCAGTGTCAAACAAAACCCACACAATGTCTTCACCAGTGTGAGTTGGTGAATGGTGCGTGTGGTCGCGAGGGGGATCCAGGGCTACACGCATAATTCACCGCAACCCTGCACTTCGGAGGGAGAGCATCAGGGTGTTGGAGGGCTCTTGTGTCAAGATGAGGGCGACCCAAGACTCCACTCCACCCACGGGGGAGTTCACTGAAGCACCACACTTCCCCTGGCGCGTCCCTACGTTCCGCCCTCCTACGATATCACGAGTCCCTATATCAGTTCGTTGGCACCTGAGATCCATATTAAACAAACTGCTCACAAACGTATAATAAACTTACACGTCTTTACGTACTACGACTATCTAATGTCTCTCCACCTCTGCGGTGGCTAGCACTACGCGCTGGCGCTGCCATTCTGAAGTTTCGTTGTAGGTATCTAAGGAATGAATTCTTAATCACCCAATAACAGAGCACCACTTAAGTTTCCTAAGGTTCTGCCACTGATAAAAAAAATAAAAAATCGCTATCATTCATTCACTTCCGAGTTATAACGAACAAAAACAATACTGTTACCCCGTTCATATGCAAATTTATTCAGCTCTGTACCCCGTAATCTTATCAGCTGGTCATCACCACACGGGGGGTAACAATGGTGTAAGTATGAGGTTTATATCATGTGCCGTCCTCGGAATGCGCTAACAAGAACGTAAGACAGACGCGCGTGACGAAACACTGCCACGCGTGCACTACTGTCCTGGCGTGACATATAAGGTGAGCCCAGACTGTAGGGCCCTTTTTGGGTATGAAGGGGTGACCTTTGACCTGACCCTTAAGGGTCTGGTCTTAACATCGTGTTCTAGGGTCGTATCGTGGTGTTCACGGGGGCTAAGGTTGGATGCAACGAACACGCCATTGATACAAGCATGCTATTAATACCAACCAAACTATTAATACGCTAAGCAAGCTTTTAATACACCAACCAAGCAAACAATACAAGCAAGAAATTTATTCATACAAGAACCTAGCTGTTCATACGAGCATGGAATCTATTCATACAAACAAGCAAACAATTGATACAACAAGCTATTCATACAAGCAAACAAGGTATAAGAGACGTGACTTTAAAAGCCTCATGGGCAACATGTATGGCGGCCCAGGCGAAACCAGAGCTGGGTCAGTACCCAAGCCCAAATAGCTTCCGCAATGTACGCAACACCTGCGTCACACACTACGCCTTGACACCTCATCATCAGGAGGAATCGAGGAGGGAGTGAAGCCCCTCGACCTCAACCAGCAAAGACGAGAGAGCGATCTATACATCGATAATGCCGTCCCGCAGGACCAGTAATACTTGCATTACAAAAACGGCAACACAAGCAACGGGATAAGCTCTATTCAGTGTTTATTAGAAAAAATTATATGAACGCTTTCACCGCTCCCTACTGCATGTCCAGAAATACTCGACACACACACACAAGTAACACTAGGAACGGGATAGGCCACATGTAGCAGGCCTAACGTGATCATAAAAATTACAAGTTGGGAATTTGTGTCACTTCCCGCGTCTAAATGCCAGCCAGCCCCGGCAACTAGCGACTTCGTGTGTAAGTGGACACAGCGGCACGCTATACCCGCACACTTAAATATCACCAAGTTGGTCGAGGGTGGAGGAAGGCAGGTGTTTTGGTGGAGACGCGTTCCACTTCTCCACACCTCCACCACGAACCCTCAAACCAAGCACTCCCACAAACAATGCCCCACTAAAACAACTCAAAATACATTTTGACACGAGTGCCCTCCACCCCCTACCCCACTTACGAGAGATGAGATCAAGTTTATGACATTTTACAGATCGAAATAATCACTTTAATATTTGTCTTGCACTGCCCTTACGCTGCAATGCCATTAATCATATCCTTCAGCCAGCACTAAACAAGACAGCATTGTCCGTACGTCGGTGCAGACCCAAGGCGAACGGATATACAAAGTGAATACAGGCGGGAACGAATGAAATTCCGGATATTGAGACATCGCTCACCAGCAACGACCCTGTACGACTCTTGTGCTGGAAGAGGTAATAATTACGGTCTTGGTCACGATGGTACGGCCCTTCAGCACGAAGGTGTTGACCTTTGGAACACGACGGTAAACACACACACACACACACATATATACATATATATATATATATATAAAGAACAATTTAGCCATGGCCAATGTATAGAGTGGCTGTGTAGGTCACCAGATGTGGCTTGTATCACTGTGCAGGAATGAGACCTCGGCCTTAGCCTTAACTAGCTAAGCAACACACGGTAAAAACTGCCCAGCCTTAGCCTTAGCCAAGCAACACGCAGTAAATACTGCCCAGCCTTCGCCTTAGCCAAGTAACACAGTAAATACTGCTCAGCCTTCGCTAGCCCATCCAGTATAAACTGCCCAACAACACACTCACCATGGGAGCAAAAGAGGGGAAGCAGAAGGACACGGTAAAGAGAAAGTTCTTACTCCATTTCCTAACTCGCTCACTCCTTCCGAATTGTGATGTCACCCGCGCGACCTCGATAAGGTGGGGTTAGTGTGGCCATATATGGCCCGCGGGCCACATCCGGTTCGGTAAATGACATTATATACCGTCCTCCACTACGTCGAACAAGAAAAAAAAAAATTTTCAAAAATGTTTTTTTTATATAATTCTTGTACGCTGTCGAAAACGTAGATATTTCCATCCTCTACTCGGAATTTCATTTAAGAAAACGTTAATTACTATCATCACTACTATCTGTATTATCACAGTCATGACTACTATCATCCTCATTATCATACTAGATCCACTATCAATATCAATTCCCATTATTATCATTATCATTATTAGTAGTAGTATCATAATCAATGGCCAAACTACTGGACACGTTTACAATGAATTCAACCAGCGGGACAGGACTGAAGCATATGTGGAATGTACACCACATTAAACTATCATCACTTCTCGTAACAGGTGACGCAAAGTTAACAACAACGTCACACTCACACGTCCGAGCCACATTTACACTTCATTAAGAATCACATTCTGAAGTTACGAAAGATCAATTACGGTGCGTTCTCGATAACTGGAGAACGACTTGTGGATTTCAGCGAATACGGCAGCAACGACTGAGGCAATTAATGTGGCACTGCCAGATCACCATGAACGTAAAGCCGTTCGTAAAGGCCATGCCTCTGGGTCCAAGCCAGCGGCGCCACCCGTGAGAAGACGGCGAGAGTCATGCAGGACAAAGAATGACAAGAGCATCCGCTTCCCGACTCACTCCGCTGATAAAAGTCATGAGACACACTTTACGAAAGGTCAGACAAGTGTGGCGGGGGCCAGGAGCCGGCGTTGGTGAGGGTCGCGGGTGAGGGAGTCCTGGCCGACCGGAGGTCCTGCATCCTGCTGGGGGTATCGGACTATGTGTCCGACCGACACCCCCCCCCCTCCCAACTTAATACACTTTTTATACACCATCTATGTATACACAAGGCTAGTACATGGTATACATACAGGGATAAGAGACGGGGCTACACGTTAAAAAAAAAAAATCTCTCCCTGCAGTACACACAAAATATTTATCAATCTTGAATATTAATCATCTCAACTTATCTAATATACACATCTCTTTACCATCGTAGACAGGTATAACAAGATTGTACTGCAACTCTACGGAGAGCACATACCACACTCCCAACCCATCTTGACCCTGTACGGGGAGCTCTTGCCCCACACACACACACACACACCAACCTAGAAAAAGTAATCTTCAATCATAATCTGATGGGCATTTGTACGCAAGTATGGGTGCGTGACGAAAATTTCCAATTATGATGCAAAATTCGATTACTTTGGTCAGTCTTTAGAAATTAACCACAATTCAGCTCTCAATGCTTGACCTTATGCCTGGGTACGGTAAAAATGAAAACTCTCACCAGCAAAATGCCACTAAACGGCTGACATGTTTCAAAAGAACTGGAGTGTCAGTACGTGGAGCTGGGTTTTTCCCTCATGTTCATACTACACTCAGCCCAGTTATTCATCTCCATCTGTTGGTCTCATCTAACGGTCAACACATTTGTTCCTTCTGGCTTCGTCTGGTCTCTCTCACTCACTCACTCACTCTCTGGCAGCCACCGGCAAGGGAGGTAGACTACGGGTACTACCCGCCTGGGTATCGGGAGGGTTAATGACGACCGCGCAGTAAGGGCACCACTTCACAGTGGCTCTCAAGTCTCACTTCTCTTGACTTAGGTAGCTGTCTTTTCTTACTTGTCTCACCCACGTGTGTGCTGCTGGCCTTCAGTCATAATCTCTCCATCTCACACATATCACTCGACATGCAACTCACACGACTGGTTCTTCGTAACGCTAGATCTTCCAGCGCCACGCTCTAGTCCTGTCTTAAAACAGCATCTTAACCCTATGCAAATAAGTACTCACTCTCTCTCTACGCGATAGCTCTGCCATCTTAGCAAAATCTCGGTCTAAGTATTCGTATATAGATAGGCACTCACTCATCCTCGTTGGGGAAGGCCAACTGCAGCTGATGCAGCTGTTTCCTGGGAACTTTGACCACAGGCGGACGGCAATGGAGGCGCCAATAAACATCCAATCCTAAAACCCTGCCCGTGACTCTACGACTCGCCGTGACCGATTCTTAATCTGCAACGATTCAGCAGAGGTCACTGATGCGAGAACTGTTGGCACTGGTTCCCGTAGTATAACCACGTGGTCTGGAACTCATGACTGGGAATATGTAGCCAAACTGGACTGGAAGGATGCCAGGCTCCCGGGACCCTCAAACTTCCAGACACACGCATCGGCTGCTCGACATCTAAACGACATGCAAGGCATAATATTTATGCAAACTACGGCCGTAAAAAAAAATATACGCCTGGCGGACAGTGGCGAAACGCCTATATCCGTCCAAACTCTTCGAGTTGGGGGTTGAAAAAGAAGTGGAATAAAGAAGGCTGATGGAGAGCCCGTTTTTGCACTTCATCCTTACGAGGCAAAGAAAACGGTACACAAGAGCGTAGATCTTCAAGTGCTCCAAATTCGAAAGTTTCGGAGACGTGGAAATAAAGTAACACAGAAATGAACTTGGCACACTTCAGTGACAAGAAAATATCATAAAATGGCACATGGACGCTTATGAACACAGGTATATTAACGAACATAACATAGTTTAGCAAAGACAAGAGATCGGAGACAATAGAGAAAGAGTACACAAACGCAAAATAACGAACGCACTGACGACACAAAATCACCCAGCGTAATCTACGGACGCGTGATTCCTCTCACAAAGGTGTTACCAAACCATCTCGACGACTGAGACATCTCTGATCTTACCAAAATACTCGACTATCATGAGGCGAATCTAAAATCTAGAACTGAAAGGGGGAAGGGCCGTGCTTTTAATTCTTTTTAAAAATACGTTATGTGCCCATCGATATAACACGGCCACAAAATACCAACTCTTCAACTTACTACAGAACGCAAAACGCATGAATTAAAGATAAGCTTACAGTAAAATCACAATCAATCATATTACGCACACTGTCCCAGCTCATCAACGAGCCCAATGGGACCTTTCTAAAACACCTATACTTATTTCATCATTTTCATGTTCTATTCACAGTTCATATCAAATTCATCCGTATTCTCATTATATAAATACAGCTGATAAGAATATCTTATCATTCCACTGTCACTTGCACTTGGCAGACAGAGAAGACGCAGCAGCCATTTTACTACCACGACCAGATATATCATTTTCGGAGGGAGTGAAAGAGTCCCTTCCGGTCTCCAGAGTATTATGTCACTCCTACAACTACAGCTCCCAAACCGCCATGGCCGGCCATGAGCGCGGGGGGAAGGGGAGGGGGGGGGGCCTCTATATGTAGTCATGAAAAGAAGCACCAGGCGAGAGCCTATAGCGGGAATCGTGAGGCCGTTTTTACTGGCGCGCCCCCACCATGGCGCCAGTTTACGACAGAGTAAGGGGGGAGGGAGGGAGTGGGAGAGAAAAAAGGAGAGAGAGAGAGAGAGAGAGTCCCAGACCTGGAGGCGGCAGCCCTGCTCTCCTACTGAAGGTACCTAGCCCATCACAACGCAACACTTACTCCTCTTTTTAAGTGTTAAGCGTGTACGTCTGTCTCACTAATGTGAAGTGTGTATTCCTGTCTTACTAATGCCTCACAATACCCATCTCTAAGTATAAGCGTTTTCACTGAGTCTTGAGAGCCGTTCTCCTCAAGAGGAAAAGGGACTAAGAAGGTTGGGAAATCCAAAACGGCCCGGAGGCCCCGGCCGTAACACGGCCGATCCGGGCAGGACGTCCCTTCCTGTCCTCAACCAAAGACACACACTGTCCCGCTCAGCTGGACGCTTCACTCTTATACAGACACTACTTATAACTCCACCAATATACCATTCCATACCCACGATTACAAAACCCCAAGAGGATACTTAAATTCCACAAGTACAATGTTAACAGACAAAAACCTCAGCGCACTTATACCACCACCAGTATAACAAATAAGTGCAAAGTGTTAATACCTGTACAGAAAATAAAATCTACACTACAGCTCAAACTACACTGGTCCACTTAAAGTAATATACACCCCTTGAAATGTACATAATTACATTAAATGAGACAAGAAGAAAAAAAAAAGTTATAAACCATTTAACAACACGCGACGGGGTTGGAGCATGTAATTCTCAGGATTTGATAATACAGTATGGTAATTATCCGAGTGTAATTACGTAATTTGTAATGGCTTATTGTACAGTTACATTACTGACCCGCTGGAGCGCGACGGTACGACCCTCAAGTATGACCACGAGGAGTCGAGCCATCAAACCCAACAGCCGTACCGACGTGGGATAGCTTCGTAACAGTCGAGCGCAAGTAAGTCAGCTGTTTAAACGGTGCGAGAGGCCACTACAGACAACGTAATTATGCACGAGTAATTACCGTCCTAAATCATCAAATCCTGCGTACTACATGCTCTAGCCCCGATGTGACTTGTTAGGGAGGCATATTACCTGCCGGTCAATGCCAAAACTGCACTGCAGTACAACGACGAGTAAATGTTCAATACACTAGATACAACTTACTATGGGCATAAAGCAAACGACTCAGTTTCGGTTGCCGGAGTTGTAACACAAATCTAACAGAGAAAGTCCAATGGAGGGCAACGAATATGGTGACTGAGATCAGACCTCTAAGCTACAGACAGAGGTTAAAATGAAGAAGGAACGGAGACCCGAATTCAACTAAAAATTTGGATTTTCTCCAACTAAGGACGCCGACGCTGAACAGTTCTCAGAAAGATGCGAGGAGAGGACAGCCCGAGGTCATACGCTTCTGATATCTTCCAACATCACAAACAGCCTCGAAAGGACCCAGTGGTCTGCTGCTGTTTGGCTTCCTTTGTGTACCTTTGTATGAACAGTGCAAAGCTGTCTTTAAAGTTGTTTAACAACAAAGAAGTTCAAGAGACGGCGCTCAAGGAGCGCTGATTTCCATCACCGTACTGTATATACAATTACACAACCGCACGCACACACACACACACACAAACCCCTCTACCTAAACAACAACCACACAACCAACACATACGCAACTTACAACCAACGCAACACAATGTTTCAATAAAACCCGCCTGAACAACAGACCGCACATACAAAACATGCTTAACACACACTGCACTCGAATACAAATACAAACTCCCGAAATCCTTTGCAACATTAACATAACAGGTCTACAAGGGAAGTAAAGATGCAAAATAAAAAAAAATCGTCATATCACACAATCAATTGAAAAAACGAGCAAAAAACAAAAATTTTCCTATACCACATATACTGAACCATCCCCTCACAACATGATGCTAGAAATAACTCGAAACACTTTTTTTATTCGTTACCCAATATTCTTCGTACCGTTAAATAACTTGATTGACTGACAATGGAGCACCTGGGCTGAAGAGCCCTAGATTCCATTACACTCTTACATCTCTTCTGCGAACTCTCCCTCGATCGATGCACTCCCAAGACTTCCCCCCTCCCCGAAATATAAACCTTCCCGAATTCTTCAACTCTCAAAAACTCGCAACTCTAGTCAACATAAAAAAAAAAAAAAAGTTTACCTAGCTATGTTTCCTGGGCAGCCTGGACTGGGGGGCACTAAACGCGCTGCATACATAGACCAGCAAGCACCGGAGTAGATTTCCCCCCCCCCCCACCCCCACCATGCAAGACTACCCACCACATCTAACGCCGCCAATGGAACTCCAATCAACTGAGACAAGGGACACAATGAAGCGTTCACGGAACAATTCCCGGCCACCACGGCAGCCATCCCCAGCCAACTGTACGCACAAACGCACACACACAAGATTGTAACTGTACTGGCCAGAGAGAGAGAGAAGGAGGCAAGCCACATACGCGATAAGGCTTGTGCCTCAGCTCGTAAACTAAAGCAGGTTGTGTACCTAACGATCAACAACACGTCCGGCCCCGTGATGACAAGCTGAGCGCCATCTGGACTGGACTATGTGAACCTGGAGGAGGAGTGCGGCCCCAACCCGACCAACAACACCTGCTCCGGCCTCCCTTCCTGTGGCCAGCTGACACCACACGCTATGGACCGGACTTGAGAGTGACTGAGTTTGTGGAATCTGTAAAAGCGCTGGAACCTAGTGGTCCCATGGCGTTTTTCAGCACAAAGAACATACTGAAAAACTCAAAACCATTTACATTGAATTATATATTTTGGCTTCATTTAGAAGGTACCTAAAACCTTAAAAACTATCTATATGAAGATATCCAAAAGGATCTCGTTAAAAAAAAATCATAAAGAATTCAATGCAGAATAGTTACAAATTCCCATAAGCTGATGGTAATCGCTGTACACAGAATGTTGTTCTGGGAACACTGGTGTCGCCTGCAGTACAGCAAAACGGCTGGGAATGATATAAGAACGACAGGAAAAACTATTTGGAAAATGTCAAAAAACATCATTAACGTTTCAGGGCAAGAGGTGAAGATTTCCTTCGAAGTTATGATAACCAGGTTAACAAGTTCCATGTCATAAATCAGGTAAAATTCAAACGTGTTATGGGTCTTATGCCATTATAAACTTTAAATACTGGCAAACAACTACATAAAGTTTCATTTATAAATGTTTGATATAGAGTTTTCAAAAAATGACAAAAGTTATGATGCAAGTTAAAAGTATTGGCTCCTGACGAAGGATGATGAATAGTGATATATATAAAGGCATCTCTCTTGGTAACGGCAAAAGGCTTTGCCGGAATCTGCCCGCATGTGCCTACAAAGCTAGTGAAAAGTCACATTCGGCGGTTTAAATCATTGGATTACAATCATACCAAAGAACTTCTCCCATCAAAGGAATCCATCATTCCCCTGCTACTAACTGTAGCGCAGCCTTGAAGCTGCAGGAATCCTTGTAGATGTGGTCGTTGGGATTAAATAATAATAATAAAATATTAATTACGAATAATAATAATAATAATAATAATAATAATAATAATAATAATAATGATAATAATAATAATAAATAAATAATAATAATAATAATTACAATTAATAATAATAACTGTCCACTGTTGCCATCCTGCACCAGGAGACATTATATCAAGGTCACCAACTCAATCACCAGCTGCTTCCCACGAGTTACTCGCACCCCTGGTCACCCCCCACCGGTTCCTGTCCTACCTGGTCACCCCCACTGACTCCCGTCCCACCTAGTCAACCACTGTGAGCTCCTGTCCCACCTGGTCACCCCCAACTCCTCCGACGCATTTACACTCTACTCTTATATTCATCCTTATCAACTATGACCAAGACTGCGTACAAATATCAGCACAATCACACGAGCGCAAATTCCCGGAACAATCCCCACAACTATGTCCAAACAATGGCCCCCATGGGTCAGTCCGGACAGTCGGACAACCCGTATTTACGCTCTGGTGTAGCGTTTACCGTTACTGACCATGACGCAGGCACAAGGGCCGCCCCCATGGGTTCGAATCCTAGGCACGGGCATGCGACCCGCTTTTCACTTAAGCTGTTCATCTTGTAGAGGAGTTGGTCGATAAACTGGCTTCATAACTTTATACATATATATATATATATATATAT
>JAYMFT010256967.1:0-10823 GCA_038088735.1 Panulirus argus
TCACTTTTCCAAAAGAAGGAACAGAGAAGGGGGCCAAGTGAGGATTTTTCCTCTAAGGCTCAATCCTCTGTTCTTAAAGCTACCTCGCTAAAGCGGGAAACAGCGAATATGTATGAAAAAAAAAAAATAAAATAAAAAATAAAGAAAATGTATAAAACAACTGGGAAGGTGTATGATTTAACTAAGTTTAACTCACTGTTTATCACAATACATAAAAAGGATTTACTTCATCAAAATTACTGTTCTACATTGGTCTGTGCAAGTTACAGAGACTGTAGCTTTAGAATAACTCTATTTCTCTTTACACTAATTAAAAGGAGTTAAAGGCCAGTCTATCTCCATTACAGTCCAAGAAATAGTACCGAATAAAATATATTTTGAATAAAGAGAAATTTTATCAGGAATAATAAACCATTCAAAATGCCTAACTTGTACAACGAAAGCTTTTCCAAATGCCAGTCTGAAGACATATTGGCTCTATGAGGGGTACCATGAATAAAACTACTCTATAAATGGAACTTCTTAAGGATGAAAAAAACATAAGCAGAGGCAGAAATCTATAAGCATCTAAAGGAGTATTTCATAAAAGGTAGGTCGTGACCCTTAAGGGGGCTAAAAGAGGGTTTCCAGGGGGGGGGGGAATCATGAACTCTCCTCACTGAGATATAAGAATATACTGGCACCTGAGTAAGACTAAACTCTGAAAGAGCATGTGCAAAAAGGAAGTAAGAATGGCCCAGTCTCAAACTTTTTTCTTTACCCCTAGAGTAGATATTTGTGGGCAAAAATAAAACCCCATGCCTTTGTCTGTTTACACTTATAGGATAATATGAGACTGCCACAAATAAACCCCCTGATGTGGGGGGTTGGACAAATCCAGCAGAGAAACACCAATGTAAAGTTCCTCTCAGCAGGGACCTTTCCCTTCTCCATTAGTCATCCTGTTTTTATCCACTACAGTTTTATGCCAAAAACTGTAAGGCTAAAAAGGGTATGGAAGATGAGAGAGGAGTGGAAGAGAGTGCTCTGTTAATTTTCTGCATTTTCTGAGGTCCCAGGAAATTCCCAGGCCACCTTTGAGACCCCTTGGCCCGGATACGATGTACCCACTCTCAGATGCCCTGTCTCTAAGGTGCTCATGGCACTATTTCTATTGAAGAGAATGTCTTTCATCCTTCAAAACCTATACTTCTCACCTAAAGAGTGTCCAATAAATTCTGCAAGAGATCGAGCTTGGGAGGGGCTAAAACGCAAGTTCTACCCCAAATGAAGGGTGTTTATGTAGCTTCACACTCTCATTTAACAACTCTGTATCTTCCCTGTTGAGAGGCTTTCAGGTAATTTACATTTTTGTTTTACTTTCAAATTACTGTCACACTTAGATGATCATACATCATTCTTTTAACTTTTCAACATTATATACTTCCAATTGTTTCAGCCTTTCATGATAGTTCCTATATTCCACTCTCTTGATTATACAAATGAAGTGCTTCTGAACTTTTTCTAATGTGTTTATCACTATTTGTTTCATTGGGGACTATACGACACAGTACAATTCAATTTTGCTTCTTATATATACATCAAACCTTTTCATCAACAATTTTCTGTCACTTGTGGTGATAGTTCTCAAAACCTTACTACTTGGCCCAATACAGCTGTATTTTCATTATGTTCTCTGATTTCTAGTTTCTCTTTTAACCCATTGATGGTGTCTTTTATCATGATATCTCACTATGAGGAACATTTAAAAAAAGAAATCTATGAAACCAATCATGTATAAATGAGCCATTCTTTTCTAAGTAAAATACTTGAAAAAAAAAGCATTTATCACTAAAACAAACCTTGAAAATCTATCTTTTCAATCTCTGCTGCCAGTTACATTAAGATATAAACTTACCAAGCCATTGCTGTCATTCTGGCAAACTGTTGAGGTATGGGTGATTTTTATTTTCATTCTTGTATTTTACTCACTGTATTCATTTCAAACATATATCTTCGATGGAAAAATTTCAGAGCTTATTCCATTACATTAAAAGCTCATTTCTTTGTAGGTTTTCAATACTTTTCAAGGTAAGAACTGTTTCCCATGTCATCGAGGTTGTGCCAGGAACAAACAAAGATTAGGCGTCATTTACTCACATCCATTCCCCAGCTGTCACGTGTAATGCAACGAAACCACAGCCCCCTATCCACAACCAAGCCCCACAAACCTGGTTGCTTCATATACCATGATTCAATTCACTTACAACACATTGCACCATGTATAACACATCAATCCAATTCACTCTATCCTGTGCATGCCTTTCACTCGCCTCCATGCTCAAGCCCCAAGCTCTCAGAATCTTATTCATTCCATCCTCACATCTCCAATTTGATATCCCCCTTCTCCCCTCCATTTCTGACACATACATCTCCTCTGTCAACCTCTCCTCATTCATTCTCTCTATATGTCCAAATCCTTTCAGCATACCCTCTTCATCTCTATCAACCATACTCTTCTTATTACTACACCTCTCTCTTACCCTATCATTACTTAGTCAATCAACCCTTTTATCATCACATATCTTCCTCAAAAATTTTATCTGTAACACATTCACCCTCTTCTATACATTGACATATATAGCCCATGCCTTACATTCAAACAACACTGCTGGGACTGTTCAAAAATACCCATTTCTGTCCTCCTAGATAGTGACCTCTCTTTCCACACATTCCTCAATGCTCCCACAACCTTTAACCTCTCAGCCACCCAATGAATTACCCTCACTTCCATGGTTCCATCTGCAGCCACGTCCACTTCAAGGTATCTAAAACACCCCAACCTCCAGAGTTTCTCCATTCAAACTCACACACCCCAACTAAACTGTCCCTTTGCACTGCTAAAACTTATAACCTTGCTATTATTCACACTTACTTTCAATTTTCTCATTTCACACTCTTCCAAACTCAGACATCACTCTAACAGTTTCTAACCAGAATATGTTACCAGTGCTGCATCATCAGCAAACAACAATTGACTCAGGCCCCCCTCATCCTCTACAATCTAAATTACTGCCCCTCTCTCCAAAACCCCACATTTACCTACCTCGTCACCCAAACCAAAAACAAATCAAACAACCATGGTGACATTACACACCCTTACTGTGGAACCCCCTTCACCTGGAACTACTCATGCAAATATCTTTCTTTCTTGATAAAAACTCCTTACTACTTCTAATAGCTTTCCTCCCACACCATTTATTTTAAACACCTTCCACAAGGCATCCCCATCAACTTTATAATATGTTTTTCCAGATCCAAAAATTCTATAAACAAATCCTTCTGTTTCTCAAAGTATTTCCCACAAACATTCTTCACAGTAAACACCTGACCCACACATTTTCTACCTCCCCTGAAACCACACTGTTCCTCCTCAGTCTGATGCTCTATGTATATGATGTTATTCTCATTTTTATATATGCAATTTATAGTCTTTCTATGCATATCTAAATAATTTACTCTATCTTTTTGGTTACTTGTATCTTTGAATTTCTTATGTGCTACTTACTTGGAAAACAAGCACTTCTTTACATCACTACTCCATCCTTCCAACATTATTTGAAACAAGACTGACTTATATGCACTAGCACATATGTTCATCCCCACTAATTTGAAAGTACTACCAAATTTTTTCCAAGCTATGTCCATACCGTTTTCATTACAGATATCATCTTAGGTTTGCCTGTCAAGAACAGATTGAAGAGCACATAATGCAGATAATTTTACACCAAACTGACGCCTCTTGCTACGAGTGTTTTGTCTATGGTTTAGTCTGCTGAGCCTCAGCATCACACTTTGCTCTAAGACTAAGTCTTTTCTAGAGCTAAGATTTTCCCTGAATTTTCTTGTATAATATCAAGCACTGGCTGTGTTTTACGAGGTTTTTCATCTTTAGGTAATTGCGCAATTACACTTGTGTTGCCCTGTCTCAAACTTGCATGTACATACCATGTCTTAACTCCTTTGTATGCACACACACACACACACACACACACACACACACACACACCTAGCCTATCCCAGGTTCCCATTTTGTCTGTGAAGTGCAGGGTATGTAAAGTTTGTGGGAGCAATCATGAGGCATTGATTTCAGGTGCATATCTACTGGAAAAATCTCCTTGACTGTCCAGTAAACATTAGTTCTGTGCTTTTTAATGTAAACTATTAGGTGAACTATACATAAAAACACATGTAATACATTACAAGTCTCTGACTTATACTTTACCTACCTATTATGTGGCATGAATGGAGGAAGCACTGACTTTATATAACCAGATAATTTGTTTGTTTCCTGTCCAATCATATCTAATAACTCGTCAAAATCTACTGAAAATCATCAAATTCCTCAGACTCATTTGTCACAGCACATTCTTCAGTCAAGCCAAATTTTGAGCTATGAAATTTGAATAATGCTAGAGTAATTATACTCAAATTCCAAGGCCACATAATTGGATTCTGGCCAATTCTAGCCCACTTCTGGGGTCAAGACCAGCTTGTTGATGGACCAACACTCTCTTCTGGGTCACAAATATCATAATCAGGGTTACAAGATGCAGCTCCTTCTGCTGTAAAATCTTGTACTGAACACTTTGACATCTTGAGGGTAACTGACCATGTAAATGAGAAAAATCTATGATCATAGTATGGCAACAATGCACCACTGCCATCTGTGGGCAATTCAAATCAAGGATATCATATATGATAAGGTTGCAGGGTAACCACCACTGAAGTAGCATCTTATATAAGATATAGCCACAATGAATGGTGAAGATGATACCCAAATCTTTTACTTTGTTTCATTTTTTACCACTCTGTATGGCCTTTATGTGGTATCACCAGTGTATTCACACTTGTTCTGTAACTTAGTTCCTCTGCCCATATGAAGATTCTATCCAGGTTATTTCGTGAAGATTCTGTACAGGTTATTTTGTGAAGATTCTGTCCAGGTCATTTTGTATCTACTTCTGATTAGCTAATCTGATCATTATGCTCAGTCTGGTGACATCCACAAAACTCCTTACCACGATGCTTTTCCCTTGCTTCACTGTCAGAGACTGATATCATTATCAGAAAGAGTATTGAGGCTGAAATCATTATCACAAGTACTGAGGCGAGTGTAGTATCATCATAATAAAGAGTACTGAGGCTAACAACATTCCTTATGGTGCCTTAGAACATTTTCTTCCTTAGACATGTTCTGTATGTAACAGCGGTAGTGAACATTCTGTTAGGTAGAAACTCTTTGTTCTACCTTCCCATCTTTTCTTTAATGGTTTGTTTAGCTACTTTCCCTGGCAAAATTCAGTGGTTCAGTCAAATGCTTTTGCAAAATCAAGTAAAACAGAGTCCACTTTCTTTCCTTGCATTAAACCTTTATTTATGTTATTGTGCTGTGCTAAGAAGTGGGTTTGGTTTCTTTGGTATAAATCCATACTGTCTGTTCTTGAACATAAGTTCTGAAATGCATGGTAGAAACTGAATAGCTACTGTGCAAAAGAAAATTAGCATTCAGTAAAAGCTAGCACCTTTAGTAAAACATTCAATTTGTATTCCATAAATAACATACCATTTTGCATTTTTGAATACATTCTTCATGCACAATTCTTGTCAGCAGGTTGCTACCTGGTCCATGAACTAATAATCATTTTGATAATCATGAAAAATTAGAGAAAATGGGCGGTAACTATTGGCTAAAGGAGTGATATTGCATGCAAACTTATGTTTGGAATAATACAATGAACTATTTTATTATACATGATAACCATTTCCCGTGTTAGCGAGGTAGCGCAAGGAAACAGATGAAGAAAGACCCATCCACTCTCTTACATACATATTCACATATATGCACATACACATACACACATATACATATATATACACACATACATATACATACATACACATGTACATATTCATACTTGCTAGCCTTTATCCATTCTCATCACCCTCCCTCCGCCAGGAAACAGCATCAGCATCGCCATTCCCCGTAATAGCAAAGTAGCACAAGGAAACATACGAAGAAAGGTTACATCCGCTCACATCCATTCCCTTGCTGTCATATGTAATGCACCAAAACCACAGCTCCCTATTCACATCCAGGCCCTACAGACCTTTCCATGGTTTACCCCAGATGTTTCACATGCCCTGGTTCAGTCCATTGATGGCATGTTGACCCAGTATACCAAATTGTTCCAATTTACTCTATTCCATGCATGTCTTTCACCCTCCTGCAGGTTCAGGCCCTGATCACTCAAAATCTTTTCACTCCATCCTTCCACCTCCAATTTGGTCTCCTGCTTCTCCTGTGCCCTCCACTTCTAACACATATATCCTCTTTGTCAACTTTTCCTCATTCATTCTCTCCATATGTCCAAACCATTTCAACACACCATCTTCTGCCTCTCAACACACTCTTTTTATTACCACACATCTCTCTTACTATTTCATTTCTTATTCAGTCAAACTGCTCTTTCAACCACACACTTATTATTGCCATACCTCTCTCTTACCCTTTAATTACTTACTTTATCTAACCACCTCACACCACATACTGTCCTCAAAATTTCATTTTCAACACAACACATACACCCTCCTCCACACACCTTATTAACAGCCAATATAATATTGTTGGAACTACTATTCCTTCAAACATACCCATTTTTGCTCTTCGAGATGACGTTCTTTCTTTCCACACATTCTTCATCACCTTATTAACAGCCAATATAATATTGTTGGAACTACTATTCCTTCAAACATACTCATTTTTGCTCTTCGAAATGACGTTCTTTCTTTCCACACATTCTTTATCACTTCCAGAACCTTTGCCCCCTCCCTCATCCTATGACTCACTTTTGCTTCCATGGCTCCATTTGCTGCTAAGTCCACTCCCAGATATCTAAAACACTTCACTTCCTCTAATGTTTCTCCATTTAAACTTACATCCCAGATAACTTGTCTCTCAACCCAGCTTTTATTATGATTTACTCTCAAATTTCTCCCTTCACACACACTTCCAAACTCAGTCACCAACTTCTGCAGTTTCTCATTCATATCAGCCACCAGTGATGTATCATCAGCAAGCAACAACTGACTCACTTCCCAGGCCCTCTAATCCCAAACAGATTGCATACTCGCCCCTCCCTCCAGACCTTGCATTATCTACCTCACGAATCCATCCATAGACAAATAAAAAAACCACAGTGACCACATACTCTTGCTGCAGAACGATCTTCACTGGGAACCAATAGCTTTTTTCCCTTCCTACTCGTACATACGCCTTACACCATTGATAAAAACTTCTCACTGCTTCTAGCAGCTTACCTTCCACACCATATACTCCTAAGATCTTTCACAAAGCATCTCCATCAACCCTATCATATGCCTTCCCCAGATCCATAAATTCCACATGCAAATACATTTGTTTTTCTTAGTATTTCTCACACACATTCTTCAGAACAAACACATGATCCACACATACTCTACCACTTCTGAAACCACACTGCTCCTCCCCATTCTGATGTTCTGTACATGCCTTCAACCTCTCAATCAATACCCTTCCATATAATTTTCCAGGTATATTCAACAAACTTATACCTCTGTAGCTGGAACACTCACCTTCATCCCCTTTGCCTTTACACAAAGACCCTATACATGCATTCCTCCAATCCTTAGGCACTTCACCATGATCCATACATACACTGAATAACCTTACCAACCAATCAATAACTCAGTCACTCGCTTTCTTGATAAATTCAACTGCAATACCATCCAATCACAAAGCTTTGCCAGATTTCATCTTCCACAAGGCTTTCACCACGTTTTCTCTTTGCCAAACCACTCCCCCTGACTCTCTCACTTCGTATACCACCCCAACCTAAGCACCCTACATCTGCCACTCTATCATCAAACACACTCTACAATTATTCAAAATACCCACTCTATCACTACCTGTTATCACTTCCCCTTCTGTTCCCTTCACCGATGTCCCCATTTGTTCTCTTGTCTTTCACACATTATTTACCGCCTTCCAAAATACCTTATCATTCTCCTTAAAGTTTAATGATACTATCTCACCCCAACTCTCTTTTGCTCTCTTTTTTCAAACCTTGCACCTTCTTGACCTCCTGCCACTTTCTCTTATACAACCCCAATCATTTGCACTCCTTCCTTGTAAGTACTGCCCAAACGCCTCTCTTTTTCTCTTTCACTAGCAACTGTACTTCTTCATCCCACCCCTCACTACCCTTTTTAATCTGCCCGCCTCCCACCTTTTGCATGCCACAAGCATCTCTTGCATATGCCATCACTACTTCCCTAAATACCTCCCATTCCTCACCCATTCCCCTCACTTCATTTGCTCTCAACTTTTGCCATTCTACATTCAATCTCTCCTGGTATTTCTTCACACAAGTCTCCTTTCCAAGCTCACTTACTCTCACCACTCTGTTCTCCCCTACATTTCTCTCGTATTTTTTGAAAACCTCTACAAATCTTCACCTTCACCTCAACACGATAGTGAAAAGACATCCCACCAGCAGCCCCTCTCAGTACATTTACATCCAAAAGTCTCTCATTTACATGCTTATCATTTAATGCGTAATCTAATAATGCCCATTGACCATTTCTCCTACTCACATACATATACTTGTGTATATCTCTCTTTTTAAACCAGGTATTCCAAATCACCAGACTTTTTTCAGCACACAAATCCACAAGCTCTTCATCATTTTTATTCACAACACTGGATACCTCATGTACACCAATTATACACCCAACTGCCACATTACTCCCTTTTGCATTCAGATCACCCATCACTAATACCCAGTCTCATGCAACAAAACTACTGGGACACTCACTCAGCTGCTTCCAAAATGCTTGCCACTCAAGATCTTTCTTGTCATGACCTGGTGCATAAGCACCAATAATCACCTGTCTCTCACCATCCACTTTCAGTTTTACCCACATCAATCTAGAATTTACTTTCTTACACGCTATCATGCACTCCCACAACTGCTTCAGGTGTAGTGCTTCTCCTTCCTTCACTTTTGTCCTTTCACCAACCCCTGTCCTTACTCCCACGATGTTTTAAAACTATTCTCCCCCTTTATCCTTGAGCTTTGTTTTAATTAGAGCCAGATCATCCACGATGCTTTTCTCAAACATAGTACCTATCTCTTCTTCTTTCATCTTGGTTACATCCACACACATTCAGACACCCCAATTTGAGCCTTCGAGGAGGATGAGCACTCCCCACTTGACTTTCTTTTTTCCTCTTTTAGAAGTTGAAATACAAGAAGGGGAGGGTTTCCAGCTCCCCACTCCTGCCAACATTAGTCAACTTGTACGATACACGGGGAATACAGAGGCCGATTTCTTTCTCCCCTACCTACATTTTTTATTTGTGATTATTTTTGCATTAGCCATATAATCAGACATTTGAAATTCCCAGGCTTACAGATTAATAGATTTTTTGGTCAAGGGAAAAACAGGTTTTCCACATACATAGTTTCATCCTCATCATATGGCTTCTCCAGATCCATAAATGGCACATACATATCCATGTGTGTTTCTAGATTTTTCTCACACACAATCTTTAAAGCAAACACCTGATCCACACATCCTCTTCCACTTCTGAAACCAACACTTCTCCTTGCCATTCTGATGCTCTGTGCATGCCTTCACCCTCTCAATCAATACCCTCCCATACAACGTATCCGATATACTTAACAAGTTTATACATTTGTAGTTTGAACTCTCACCTTTATCCCCCTTGCCTTTATACAGTGTAATTATGCATATGCTTGTCTATTCTGTTTCTGTTTAAAAACCAAAACTTTTCCTTCTCCTTCTCCTTGGAAACATGCTTTGATACATCCAATCCCTAAGAAGGGTGGCCGTTCTGACCCCTCTAATTATCGTCCTGTTGCTTTGACATCTACCATTTCCAAAGTTTTTGAATCCCTCCTCATCTCCCATATTCTTAAAACACCTCGTAAATCACAGTCTTCTCTCTGATCACCAGTATGGCTTCCATGAGGCGAGATTTACTGGTGATATTCTTTCCTATCTCTCTAATGTCTGGTCATCATCCCTGAAGGATTTTGGGGAGTCATATGTAGTTGCCCTTGACATACCTAAGGCTTTTGTCAGGGTGTGGCATTGGGATCTCATCTCTAAACTCCTCTCTTTTGGCTTCCCTCCCTCACTTTGCTCCTTGATATCTAGCTTCTTCTTCGAGTGATCTATCTCTCTGGTTGTTGATGGGTCAGCATCCCCCCTTTTCTCCATCAACAGCGGTGCCCCTCAAGGGTCTGTACTGTCCCCAACACTTTTTCTCCTTTTCTTCAACAAGTTTCTCTCTTCCGCAAGTAATCCAATGCACTCATACACTGATGGCTCAACACTTCATTCATCCACATCCTTCAATTCTGCTCCCTCTTCTCTCACTCAATCTGCATGTCTCCTTGACACAGCTTCCTCAGTAAACTCAGACTTGGACAGGATATCTCACTGGGGTACACAAAATCTAGTTAAGTTTAATGCCTCGAAGACTCAGTTACTACCAATCTCTTTATCGAAAACTCCTTACAACTCTTATATCTCCTTTGACGGTTCTGTAATTATCTTCTTTGAAGGTTCTGTAATTCCAACTCGACTCAATGAACATTCTTGGTGTTACTGTAACATCCAATCTTTCTTGGAAACCCCACATTATGGGAATAGCTAAGTTTGCCTCTAAGAAACTGTGTGTCCTGTTTAGATGTCGTAACTTTTTCTCTTCTGAA
>JAYMFT010256978.1:0-10822 GCA_038088735.1 Panulirus argus
TAATAATAATAATAATAATAATAATATTATTATTATTATTATTATTATTATTATTATTATTATTATTATTATTATTACTATTAACATTATTATTATTATTATTATTACTATTATTATTATTATTATAGGTTAATTGTTTACGGTATCAACTACATAAAGGCTAAAAATACACTCATTGTGCTATAGGAAGGCTCGAGAAAGGGGAGGGTTTAACAGTGTTTGCAAAAATATGGAGCTGACAGTCTACTGAATATTGATGATATTCACAATGGATGGGGCGGGGTGATTCTTGAAGCGGTCTTTGCGAGCTCGGATGGACGAGGAATCTCAGATGGCAAGACGTAGCACTTGACAGAGTGTTACTTCCAGATAATGGAAGACCATTGTGCCCAATGCCTTATCATTTCGTGTATGAAGAACCAAGGATGATCTTGCATGGTTTTTTTCTGCACCCTTTTTTTTTTTTTTCTTTTAGCAGCCCTTGTTGGTTGGTGAATTTGGAGGTGAAGGAAGCTTAAGTAACTTTGGGAAGAATGAACACTGAGTAGATGTATCTGAATTTAGGTGCTGGGAGGCCAGTTGTCTTGAATCGACGAAAGATGCAGAAACTGTAGCTGAAATATTTGACAGTGTTCCTTCCAGCTTGGCGGACTGAACACCCTCAGAGAGGGCTGGGGTGTAATGAAACAGTAAGGCACAGAACACGTTTGGAAGCAAGGAAGATGCAGACGACTTAAGGTCTTGATTTGAATGATGGTGACGTGCTTGGCGGTGGTCCACATTGGAGGTTGTTAAGGGTAATCTGGAGGCCAGTCTAACTGAGGGGAGCTGATATTGACGCTGATTTTAATGACATAGCCATGAACGTACACCCAATGAAAGGTGCAGCCATCAGGGCATCATTTATGGTAGTGATGAACTATAATGTTTCCATCTCTCTGATCTACCTTTAGGATGCAACAGTTAAAGTGACTGGAGAAGGAAGATGGTCGCTTGGAATCGTACAGCCTAACGATGCGACATACACCGAGGTCTATAAGAATAAGATCCAGCAGCCAAGAGGTAATAGCTTTGTTACTGATTATATTTTGGCTTAATAGGTCGAAAGCTTAAGTGCGGTCAGCGAAGGCGAGAGCTACAGAGGCTTTACTCTTCTCTTAAGCTGAAATATATAAATTCCAGGAAGCTGACCAGAAAGTGGGTGGTAGAGGAGTTCTTCATGTTAACGTACTGCTGATGGTTTACGGAACTTGCAATGCCTGTGTAAGCCCAATTAAAAAAAAAATTTCGCAGAGCAGATGGCTTGTGACTCACTTAAAGATCATGGGTTTGTTTACTTTAGTATTAAGGAAACAGGAAGTCTTCCAGTCTGCGGAAGATTATGTTCACATGAGAAAAACGTCAGTGATGGAAGAGAGGGATTTAGATAGTTAAGGCGAGAACACTTTATGGAGTTTCACCGCTAGGTTAATGTGAGTCTTGGAGCTCCTTACCAAGTGGCTGTGTGACCATCTCGTAGTTCTAAGTTCATAAACTCACACGGGTCAGTTAGGGCTGGAAGGAAGACTGGGAGGTAGGCTTTATCAAAAGTGAGGAAACTTTTGGTAGATGGTGGCAAAAGAGGTTATTTGATAAACTAAGCAGTATCTCCACTGCGTGAGGTGATCAGCATAAGGAAATGAGGAGAGACTAAATGTTCAAACTGATTATCTCTAACTCTCACTGGGTGCCTCAGCTGTCGGGTCTTGGTAGGGTTATAAGTTTTCCTCAGATGCCCGCCTACAATCCACCGTCCAGAGTGATGCATTCCAGAATCAGCAACTGGTGTGTATTATTAGACGTTAAGCCCCATATACTGGGCCGTCGCCGATGCGAGGGGTTGTAAAACTGATTTGGGTGACAGCAAGGGTTGGGTGGCATTGGCTAGGGCGGTGCAGTTCTGGTCAACGCTCTCGATGAAGATAAGGACAAGTGTGTCCTGACCGTGTGTATCGGGTAGGCTGCAACTTGTGGTAACCATGGTATCTGTTCCTGCTGTAAGTTGTGTCCGTTCCATCAAAATCTCAACGCAGTACTAACATGTGTGTGTGTGTGTGTGTGTGTGTGTGTGTGTGTGTGTGTGTGTGTGTGTTACTGGGAGGGAGTTTTACACTCGTGTTGCTCGGTCTCTGAACCGTGTAGATATGTAACATGTCTTTACACCTACATATGTACACACACACACACACACACACACACACACACACACATCACCCTAAGCCCGGTACCCATTAATCGACCAGCCCCGAAGGGAGGATAAACGCTTGGGTTAGTTGTGGGCCGACTGCCACGCCCAGGACTCGTACTCATGCGGATCCGACTTTGGGCTGGCCCATGCTGACTCATAGTTAGAAAGGCTGACCACTGCACCACGGCGGCCCATAGTTGAGCCTTGCTTCACCCAGCCTTGTCCTACCATGGGGCCTTGAATCATCCTGGGTCTTAATTCGCCATGTCTTACCTTACTTCTTAACTTCTTATCTTGCCTTACCATGTTTTGCCTCACCCTAGGTCTTGCCTCACTTTATGTTGCCTCACTCTGTACTGTGCTTCACCCTGGGTCTTGCCACACCGTGAGTCTTGCCTCACCCTGGGTCTTGCCACACCGTGAGTCTTGCCTCACCCTGGGACCCTGGGTCTTGCCACATCGTGAGTCTTGCCTCACCCTGGTTCTTGCCACACCTTGAGTCTTGCCTCACCCTGTATTTGCCTTGTCCTTGGTATC
This sequence comes from Panulirus argus, assembly GCA_038088735.1. NCBI lineage: Eukaryota > Metazoa > Arthropoda > Malacostraca > Decapoda > Palinuridae > Panulirus > Panulirus argus. The sequence goes on from JAYMFT010256978.1 coordinate 2,765, forward strand.
GACGAGATTAACACAGAGATCCCCTACCATGATTCTCAATTACGCAGTAAATTCTACATCCTCGAACTGATCTTGACTACCTGTGCAAAGATATCTGAAGTAGGCATAGAAGGAGATCGCGAATATCGTCATTAGTAATGATAATGATAATAATGATAATGATAATCATAATCATAATCATAATCGGAGTAATAGAAACGATCCTTAATATTACTTAAATCATATGAAATGCTCAAGTAACTGCCCATCCTTAACTGATAAAGCAGACAAATGTATCCATAACTCATTTAATTTTAAGTCGTGTAAGAAGAATAATATTGTGTGTAAGTGTCACTGTGTAAGGCAAAAGGGACTTCTCAGTTTAAAGGATATTCAAAGGTCATTTACGACGTGGATTGAGTTAACGAGAAAACAGGAATACTAATTTTGCGTAAAACACTCAAACCCTGCTCGTTAGTGCATAAGATGCATGAAGTACAGACTAGTGTACAGAGGTAGAAATTTAAAATATTTACCCTAAGGCTGCACATCAGAAGTTCCTTTTAAATGAGCCGCACAATGAAAATGTTCAAAATCAGTCTCAGCAAATTCCTGAAGAGTGTATCCAACCATCAAGGCTTCAGTGACTGCATTATGTTGGACTGCTTATACCAGCGGCCGGGACGAAAACCAGTGCAGTGCTGTAATGTGGCTCCAAACCACTACGGAAATTATGGAATACATAAAGAATAAGACATACTAAGTATAGGTCAGTCTCTCTCTCTCCAGTAAATAAGACGGAAAATTACGACATCCAGTTTTCATTAGAATATTACGGCGTAGCGATTAGCAATTCATGAGGGACTCGATCTCCCAAGGCATCTCGACGAAGGGAGACTCCGCCTCGAGCAGTCCTTTCCTCTGTCTCGTGTTCATCTTTCGTACCCGGTGAGGTACTGTGGCGTCCACTTTCGCGGTATCATACCAGGAAGTACTTATATTCACACTACAGCAATGGTTCTATGATAAACTAGTAGCGCATCTGACCCTGTGGCGGTCTTATCTTCGCAGCTGGACTCTTAACATGATTAATGACTCGATTTTATCTTTCTCTTATGTTCTCTGTCATCATCTCGTTTACTGTCTTAATCTAGTAGCTCTAGCATCAAGTCTCTTCCTCCTCGTGCAGTTACTGGTATGTTAAACGAGTGTACTATCATTTCCTATGCTTTTGTAGTGATTTCACCTAAACCTACCAGGTTCAGCCTGTGTGTCCGTCCAGAGCTTTCCTTCTCCACCACCATCGAGTGGTAATACTTCTTAACTGAACCTAACCTAACCCACACTAACTTATCCCGGCCTAGAATAACTTTAACTTAGATGATACAACCAACTTAGATTAAACTAAGTCAACAAACTAGGAATTTACAGTTCAGTTATCGTAACGCTCTTTTTTTTTCTTTTTTGCTTGACTGTCCTTTCCTAATCTCACATAGCTAATCGTAACGCAACACAGCCTAACTCAAACCCAGACTAACCAAAACTAACCTAATTGAATCAATTCTTTTTTTTCTTTCAACGCTAATTGTATATGCTATATAAATCACTGATTTCCATTTGATAATCTAGTTCAGTCTAAGATGAGGTAATATTCCCTGTCCACTGATTTACAATGAGAAAAAGAAAGAGACATACACGAGAGACGTAACTGTGGACTTTGAAGAACTACAAAGATGGCTTAATGTACACCAGCAAATTCAGCGTCTCCGTCCAATACAGGAATGTTTAAAGGAAGGTTGGAACTCGAAGCAAATAGGCAATGCATACAGGAGGGTAAAAAATTCACAAATGTGCCTTTTTTAAGAGTCTGGCTAATTACTTGACGAACATCTGCGAGAGATTGAAGGCTTTAGATAAGGTGCATTGGAAAATACAGACATGTGTTTTGAATCTTTCTGTTGATTCACAATAAAAGAATATTAAAAAAGGCTTTCATACAAATAGGATTTCATCATACAACGATAAGAATATGAAGTTGAAAGGATGAGTATGAGCTAGACGTAGATACCACATCCTTATACGTGACCTGGAGGAGTAACATGGAACACACGAAAGGCAACACAGTCAGTTTTCGAGTGAACTGGTCAAAGATGAGCATAGAAATGTGTTGAATGCTGCTCAAACTTAACATATCACAGTCACTTGCAATACATTAGTACTACCGTTTGCATGAACACGTGAGTAAAATGGCATTTAATTTCTTTATTCCTTCAATACACCTAGACAAGAATTTAGTTTCGGATAACTTGACTGGGTTAAGAGTTTTAAATCAATGCCTTACTTTTTTGACACTGTCCACTCTTCACTCATGGTTCAGGCAACTAGTTATACATCAGGACCCACCACTTCGTCGTGGATGCACGGATTCGAGTTTAATGATGTTGCTGACTTGAGAGTGATATGGTGCCTGAAGTCGAAGAGTAAAATTCTAAGCATATAGAGAAATATATTTTTTTATGGAGTACTGCTCTCTCATCTGGGGAGTCTCCAGTACTTCATATCTATCTGACAAGAGTCGATCCCATAACATAACGATACATCATCACCACCAATATGACCTCAAATCCTGACTCGCATTCCCAAAGCCGCAGTGTTGTTTGCTTTTTTCCCTATTCTATAACTATGATACCTACGATTTCTGCTCCCAAGAACTGGTTGATTGTATGCCCCAGGCATTAGCTAGACCGTATGATAATCGGGAAACCGCTGCGTCACGTGTAATAAACTGCAACTGAAGGGTGAGCCGTTGTGATGTCTGTCGCTTTCTCAATAACAAAATGTTTTGGAACTTTCTACCTTCTTACATATTTCCAAACACCTACGACTTACATATTTAAAAGTCAGGTTCTCCACCTCCAATAAAACTCAAATGATTTGTCTCCTCTTTTTATTTCTCTTTCTTCTTAATCCTCTTATATCTTTCCTCGGTGAGAATTTTGATTCCGACCAAAGCCTTTCGCATAAGGAGAGAAAAAGAAAAAGAGTATCCAAACTGAAAACTCATTGTAGCTCCACTGACACAGTGCTCGATGGTTTCAGTGCTTTTTTGTAGTTTGTCATCCAGGGGACGACTGGCTTATCTTTTATATTTTGGGCCTGTGTTCCTACGTCTCCATGATGGCTCAGGCTAGTTCCATTTGTTACTGCGGAATTGATGACTACACCGTTCCTTGGCGTGTGGTGGTTAGTGCATGATATGGAGCGCATGTGCATGATATTATGTCATGCAGTGGGTGCATGTGGCTGGAGCATAGATCATCTTGATTCATCGCCTCGATGCGTTCATTGTGCGAGAGTGAATAGGCGCCCAGAACAAATGAGCCATGGATTTATTAGGTGCTTGTAGCGGCGAGCGTCCAGCTAAAGAAAAAGGCTATCCAAGCTCTGTTTCAGGTCTTACCTCAGCATGCAGTTGCCTCTGCTTTTGCAAAGCTATATGCTGTTGTCACTATAGCCATTCTGGTGTCATTATGAAGTAGTGAAGCTTTAATAATTTGATTTGAGTCAGTATCGTTCGCATATTACTCCGGATAAGTTGTAAATCCTGTATGGTTCTGGTCGTCACAAAGATTCCCCCAGATCTCCCTTGACCTCCCTGACGAGGTATCAGATCTTATTTCTTTGTTCTCGTTCTCTCCCGTCCTTCGTGCAGCGGCGGCATCTGAAGCTCCTCCACCTTCCTGCTTTCTTGCGATGTCTCCCTGCAGGTCCTCTGCCCATCAGCGGTCAGCTGTAAATCCTTGCCGGGTAAATGGATTATTACACCGTCACTGTAGTTACCAGCCAGTTAAATTCATCTCATCTCCATCAACTAGAATTTCATCAGGGCAAGTGAATTATCATCCAGCGAGACCATCGAGGAATTTAAAACCTAAACGAACAGACAGTCGAATTATTAGCTAACGATACAAATCATCATTTAAGAGAAGTGGTCTCCAATAATTCCAGATCATTACTTACCCAACTCAGTCATTGTCCGGTAATTCATGTCAGCTCTCAGACTTCTCAAAAACTCACCAGTAATCTCAAGTATATTGCCTCCAATAGAGGCACTTTTTCTTTTTTCTTTTACCCGAACTTCCATCCGGGCAACCAGTGTTCTCCATGCAGCCTAATTAACACACGGCCAAGCGATGTTCTTCATTTCCTTTATTTCCGTCGTAATCCATCAGATCTAACGTTGTCTCTCATAACCTGAATTATCAAATCGTCACTCAGCCATTTGATGAACAGTGCGATAATTCCTATTGTCATCAGTGGACCGACGCAGGGCCGGGAATCCAACTCGCTACCCTAACAAGCAAACTATCTGTCCCACGCCCAATCAAGCTCTTCAAAAAACAGTACGTCCAATCAGAATACAAACGCAGAATTTCATCAGCGAATTAGGCAACAGAGGACGACTGGGGAAAAAAAAAATATAGGGTGACATATTGTGTCAGGCAGTCAGTAAATTGGTAATCCTCGTTGCCGGCACCTGGTGCAGTGCCACCCGTTATTGGCACTCCCAATTACATATATTAAAGTCTGCTCAGTCCTTATTACCTCATTATCAACGAGATCAAAGACGAACTCTCTCTCTTTTTTAATCAGTAACACTCAGGAAATGTGGACACAAATGATTTTTCTGTTGTATTCACTGCATCATACTCATAGCTTTTGCTTTGATGATCCCCATCCTCCCCCCCTACAGGAAGGTACCCCGAAGCAGAGCTTTCAGACTCCAGTTCAAAGCAGGTGTTTAACGCGGCTGTTGAGGATTAATGATAAAGGTGAACAATGGTTGACGTTGTTGTGTGCGCGGGTCGTAAGAGAGTGGAACGGACAAAAGGCGGGGGATGGGAGTGGTGGGTGGGAGGGTAGGCAGGTGCTTTAGGGATGAGGAGTTTGTTTACAGGTGAACACTCAGGTGAAGGTGTGGCTCATGGCAGGGGTGGAGGGTACAGATGGGGGATTATCTTTGTTCCTGGGGTTTTGTGGTGGGGTACAAGTGAACGTAGGTGAAGGTGTGGTTGTGTCGTGGATCATGATGCAGTACAGGTAAACACAATAAAGGGCAGAGTAAGAATCTGGTACAAAGAGAAGGGTGTTGCTCTTTACAAGGGAGATGGGTGCAGTGCAAAGGAGCATTTTCGATGGTATTTTGTCACTGAATGTAGGTGTATTACAGGGGAGAAAGGGCCAGGTGTTCCTGTGGCTGATCTCAGACATCTTAAGTAAAGCACAGTGCTGACAGTACGCTTCATCCTTTCATATTCTTATGTTCACTGTAGGGAATGATTTGACCAATCAGTATTACTTTTTTAATGTTAGCTGAGACGGCACTGGCAGTTGAGGCCCTAATCAAGGCCATCCCATTAACGCTATATATGTATATATCCTAGCCTCAGCCAGATATCCATTTTATCGACCAACCCCTAAGGGTGGATGAACAGCTGGGTTGACTGTGGACCGACTGCCGCAACCAGGATTCGAACCTATGCGCTTGACACTGGGCGGCTCGTGAATGCGTCACGGTAAGGAACGATAACAGCTACACCACAGGAGTCCATAGAAACCCATACCGATTCATCAGCATAACTATCATGAGACAGCATTTATCAAAGACTCTCTACCTTATTAGGTCTGCATATTTGGACTCCTGTGTAGCAGGTGAGCTAATCTACCTTCTTTCTGATTCCAATGAATGCATTGGTGATCAGACATCTGAAACACCTTATTATAATATATAGTGCCATATGTGGATCGTCATAGTTCATATGATCTTGTTTTAGATGATATGCTAAACAGACTATTAAGCCTTAACATAGATTAAGATATGTCCGCTTACTTAGAAACAGTAGATGCAAATCACTTATCAGTAAGGAAATACTATCCCTTTGTCCTTGAGCGAGCAGTTAAGGATGATTTGAATCTTAGATAATGTCACCTCCCAATATCTTAGTCAACATTCTTGCCACCAGCGAGCCTTATTCAGAATATCATATACATCCTTATCACAAACTATCTGACACTGTAAACGCCCCCGTGTAATCGCCCCGTTCCCCTGAACAACAGATAACAGGAAGATTACCCGCACACAAGAGGCGGCTGCACATCCAGGCATTTGAAGAATCCACTCTGAAGAACCTCCTCGGCCTTACCTACCGAAGAGGAACCTGGACACGGGATAGTTGGCTGGAGATTAAGATAAGTCATCGTCGACTCAGGTGAACATTCATCATGGGCGGCAACATCTCCCTGGGTACGGGCTTCATATTCCATTGTGCTCATTGCTGTGCATACAAAACATAATCTTTTTTTTTTTTTGTAACTTTTACTTAAAATATTTCTGTTCAGCCACTCCCGTCACCTTACTGAGGCACCGCGGAGATGCAAATAGTATTTTTAATGTCCATTTGTCTGCCTTTATGTGCGGCACAAGCCAAATGGACCTCCATCGTCCGATTTACATATCATTCTCAGAGTTTATGGCCTAAACAGAATCAATGAGAAGATCAGTAAATCCTATTGTTGAGCTCATGCCCCGAGGCCAGGTTGGTGGGCAAGCGTTGTGCTGCTCTCGTATCGTATGACGGGTACTAAAAGTCATGCGAAGCACTGGAAAAAAAAGATCTTTCGCATTTGCATGAAGATTGATGAAGTAAAGATTGATCTGAGGCAGTGATCCATCAGCCCTTAGAGGAGTTGACATGTTGAAGATGAATACGTTCGTAAACATGGAGCTCCACCTACTGCCCAGTCGGCCCCCCCGCTACCAGCGCCGTGCAAGTCTCAACTCCTGGTCACCTGCTCCCCGCTGAGGCTGCTTTGAATCCGTATTACCAAGGCTGAGTGCAGGTAATGTGAGTGCGGGCGTGAGTTATGAGGCAATATGTCATACTTACATGCTTACTCACGCTGTTGTATATGTAGCCACGCTCCGGCGTCATTCCACAATGCCAGAGCCTTTTCTGAAACCTCTCCTTCTCTGTTGATTCATGCTGAAAATTCTATGATCTGTGTGAATAAATGATAAGGCCGGAGATGGATTTTCATAATAGATTACGTCGTGGAGACCTCCATGGCGATGGTAGCAATGGCGCTCCTGTGGCAGGAGCCGTGTGTATTGTGGGGTGAGCGGTTGCTTCTGGTGCTGCCTGGGACTCTCAGCCGTCTTGTTTGCATCTTGCTTTTGATAGATGCTCGTACCTGATGTACCGTCATTACCGCGGTATATATTATCCCATTAGGTAATTACTGCCGTTAATTAATGGTTTCCTGTCTTCAATTTCAGGAACTCGAAGTGGAATCAGAGCATTAGTCTGGTACCGTGAGTTCAACCAACTCAGGGAAGTAGAGAAGGGGATCGGTGTTGCTTTACTGTAGTCAGTAGATGAAACATAGGGAACCAGTTTAGTCAAATATCTGAGGACAGTGCTGTGTACGCACCTTGTCTAAAGGCTGAGCAGCAGAGTTCTCTGTTTCTACCTATCTAAAGACATAGCTTAGGACAGCTTCGATTAGACTAGTCCCAGGATTTTTGCCGTCGACAGTGCATGTCTTTAATGCCACACACAAATATAGAAAAAGAAATATCGGATAATTTGATCATAAACACTGTATTACTATAGATGAGACATTGGGAAAATATTTAATGAATATAAGGAAACTTTAAGTCGTATATGAGTGTGTCATCTACGGTGTATTATGAAACGACTGCCTAATGGGAACAGACATTTAGTTATGGAGGTCATTTCCTCGAAACAAACGAAGTTCTGAATGAATCATAGTTCAATAGCTTTATCAAAATATGATCGTGTTCCATAGTAGTCATATTTCTGTGTTTACTGTTGGCACTTGATTATGTAAACACTGAAAAAGAGAAGAGTAACTCCTAAATAGCCCAGCAACATTTTTGAAAAAAACAAGGTTGTCGATGCGTTTAGTTTGGTTTCTGTGTGTTACACACACACACTCTCTCTCTCTCTCTCTCTCTCTCTCTCTCTCTCTCTCTCTCTCTCTCTCTCTCTCTCTCTC
>JAYMFT010256989.1:0-10822 GCA_038088735.1 Panulirus argus
GAGGTGAAGAATACTTCCCATGTATCCCCTGTGTGTCATAAAAGGTGACTAAAAGGGGTGGGAGCATTGACCTGGAAATCCTACCCTTAGGTATTTACCATTCCAAAAGAAGGAACACACTAAAGCTTAGTCCTCTGTTCTTGACACTACCTTGCTAATGGGATAAATGGTGAATACAGTATTCCCTCGATCTAACACACTAATAAGGGAAGGGGGTGTCTTAATGCCAAAAGTCTGGTAAATCAAATGTAACCATTTTTGACACAATATACAATTCACATGCGTTTTTTTACCTCCTATCTCACTTGATGTCATTTTGAATTGTAAGGACTGCAAAATCATTTAGAAAATAATGTCATAATTCTCTGCATACAACTTGACCGCATGATTGCTTGAGGCAGAATGAGACTGAAACAAAGTGAGTATGTGAAAATTCCATGACAGTCTGGTTATGTGGTGGGGTGAGAGAAACAGATTGGGTGGGGAAGCACTGTACTGATTCTAACGTTTCAACAGAGTCTTGATCACAGAATGAGTACAGATGAACAGGTCTCCAGCATATATTTGTGTCGTCATCGGCCTTCACCCCTTTGGGTACCTGGTGTGCCCTCCCAAATGGTTCCGCCCAGTGTTTGACTTTGTCACCTCTACCAGGTTCTCATGGCTGCCTCTGCCATGACTGACCTTGTCATCTCTGTTGAGCTTGATCTTGCTGCCTCTGCCATGGTGATCTGTCTCGCGGCCACTCGAGCAAGGCACACAAAGCCCTCTTGGTGATTCATGTTTTCTTTTGTTGTTATGTAAACCACCTCAATCGTTTTTCTTACTTTCTTCGAACAGCTCCTGCTTAGTAATTTCATTCCACTCCAGTTTGGCAGGTGCTCTTTTTCCTGAGCACCAAACTACTCTTCATGATTGTCTCTTCGTATATCACCCTGACCAAAATACCCTATATCTGCCAATCTGTTATCAAACACATTTAACAATCCATCAAAATACTCACTCCATCTTCTCCTCACTACATCACTACTTGTTATCACTTCCCCTTTTGCCCCCCTTCACTGATGTTCTCATTTGTTCTCTTGTCTTTTAAACATTGTCTACCTCCTTCCATTACATCTTTTTATACTCCCTAATGTTTAATGATACTCTCTCACCCCAACTCACATTTGCCCCCTTTTTCAACCCCTGCAGTTTCCTCTTGACCTCCTGCCACCTCCTCTAATGCATTTCCTAATCATTTGCACTTCTTCCCTGTAAGTACCTCCCAAACATCTCTCTTTTCTTTTTTACTAACAACATTACTTCTTTATCCCACCACTCACTACCCTTCCTACTCTGCATATGTTGTCCCATTTTCATGGCATATGCATCTCTTGTACATGCCACCACTGCTACCGTGAATACCTCACATTCCTCATCCACTCCCCTCACTTCAGTTAATCTCACCTTTTGCCATTCTATTCTCAATTTCAGCTGGTTTTTCTTCACATGTCTCCTTTCCAGGCTCACTTACTCTCACCACTCTCTTCTCCCCTACACTGTTTCCTCTTTTGCAAAAAAACCTCTACAAATCTTCACACTTGTCTCCACAAGAGATTGATCAGACATCCCACCAGCTGCCCCTCTCATCATACTTGCATCCAAAAGTCTCTCTTTTACACACCCATCAATAAATATATTATGTTATAATGCCTGTTGACCATCTCTCCAACTCACATATGCATACTTGTGTACATCCCTCTTTTTAGACTACTTATTCCCAATCAAAAGTCTTTTTTCAGCCCACAACTCTACAAACTCTTCATAATTTCCATTAGTAACACTGAATACCCCATCCACCCCAATTATGCCTTCAACTGCCACATTAGTTATCTTTGGATCTAAATCACCCATCACTAACACCTGGTCTCATAAATCAAAACTGCTGACACTCACAAAGCTGCTCCCAAAACACTTGTCTCTCATGATCTTTCTTCACATGGCCAGGTGCATAAGCAGCATTAATCACCCATCTCTCTCCATCCACTTTGTTTTACCCACATCAATCTAGAATTTACTTCCTTACACTCTATCACCCACCCCTACAACTCCTGCTTCATGAGTAGTGCTACTCATTCCTTGGTTTTTGTTCTCTCACCAACCCCTGATTTTACCCCAATACATTTCCAAACCATACTATTTATATATACAAACATTTTTCTTCTTTCTTTCTTTCTCTTTTCATACTCATCAACAGTTTCCCACATCAGCCAGGTAGCATCAGGAACAGTTGACAGAAGGCCACATTCACTAACATCCATTCTCTAGCTGTCATATACAGTGCACTGAAATCACAGCTTCCTATCCACAACCAGGCACCACAGGCCTTTCCATGGTTTTCACTGGCCACTTCACATGCACTAGTTTAATCCATTAACAGCATTCACCCCCTGTATACCACATCATTCCAATCTACTCTATCCCAAACACACCTTTCACCCTCTTGCATGCTCAGGCCCTCATCACTCCAAATCTTTTTAACTTCATCCTTCCACCTCCAATTTGGTCTCCCCTCCTTCTTGTTACCTCCACTTCTTATGCATATATCCTGTTTGTCAACCTCTCTTTACTTATTCATACATGTACCGTGAATTGTGAAAGACATGCCACGGGCAAAGCACACCCTAATCAAGGCCATCTCAAGTAAAAAGAAAAAGAATAAAAGCAAAAGAAATCATAAATTATGTTGTTTGCTGACCTCACTCCTAAAGGTAGAAAGATTGTACAAAGAGAGAAAGATGAAGGGGGGAAGAGAATTCCACAGCTTAGATGTTTGAAGAAAGGTGGTATCACAATGCTTAATCTACGAGTATATGGTTTCCATGCAGAACCTGTCAGAAACAGTAGCTAGACTTATGCATTTGGCCAAAGCACTGGTAACTGTAATGTATGCAGACAGCTTACAAGTGTAGATACCAAAATATTACCTGAAGAAAATGGAAAGGTCAAGAAAAATGTATTGTACAGGAAGGGATGGGTGAAGTGAGATGATGCTATCAATCTTTCTATATATCTGATGCCAATTTCCTTCTGGAACTCCCTCAAGTGGGTGGCCACAGCAAAAAGGTCTTCATCAACTGGTGAATTCCAGTTCTTTTAGCCTTTAGTGCTGCTTTTAGCCTTTAGTGCCTCACCTTTATTAGGCCACTTACAGATGGCAACTCTAGCGCAATGTTTTCAGAGGCTCCTATCTAATGTTCCACCAATTAATTTTACATAATGCTCCCACCTAATATTCCTACCTACTATTGCTATCTAAAGCTCCTGTCTAATGTTCTAACCTACTTCTTCCATCTATTCCTCCTACTACTTTGTCAAAAGGCAGGGCTAGCATACAGCACTCACCAGGGGAAAAATCTAGGGTTATGAAGAATGAGTTATGTGAGTTAAGTGTTGTCAAGTGTTATATGTCACAAGAGATTGTATGTTTGTGGACAGAATGCCAGCAGTCCACAAGTGGGTGAAGCAGAAAGAAAAGACAGCTACCTGGGTCAGAGGAGTGCAACTTGACAACCACTGAAGTGCTGGCTCACTGTGCAGCCATAACTAACCCTCCTGATACCCAGGTGGGCAGTACTGGTAATATACCTCCATGGTCAATGGCTGCATGATGCCACTCTTGCTAACAGAAATGTAGTTGAAGAGTCATTCCAGATGTATTTGCAGTACTCTATTATGCTAGAGCATACAAAACCACTGTAGAAATGAAACAGCAGCTTTTAAAAAAAAAAAGTGAAGCAGACTATATGCTACCTATATGTTATTCATGTGAAGTTTCCAATAATGAGTGGAAGATACTGTTCTTCCAAATATGTTTATGTTATTACAGGCTTGAATTATGGTATTTTGAAATTGAACAGAAGGAAATGAGTGACATTTACGAAGATAAATATTCTGAGATTCTGCACAGGTATGAACTGAGAGAAAAGAATGCTCAGCATAAGAAGGAAAACATGTATTAGAAGGAAGGTAATCAATACTGTAAGTGTGAATAGGGTTATAAACTCAAGCTCTAGAGAAGATAAAGAAAGGAAACAAGAGATTTGGTAATAAGACAAAATCCTTGGAGACACCAGTGTAGTAGCATATGATGTTTAAGTTGCTCCATCAGTGACTTGCAATAGAATGGCTGGAGAGGATGCTATGCATAAGGCATCAGAAAGAAGCAGAAGAACCAAAGGAAGTTTAGAGAGCAAAAACTTATGCTTCACCCTATCAAATGCTTTGGAGATGTCGAGAGACACAAATACAGTCTCATCAAAATTCCTGAGAAAGAAAGACTATTGGTGAATCACATAGGAGGGTCACCAGCAAATTTTAATGCTGTAACAGCTGTGATGGTGATGAGAAAGAGGGGAATGGGATTCCTGAAAGCTATTTGAGATATAAGAAGGAATCTTTTTATATATATCTCTGACCCCTGTTCCCATTGGAACCCTCTCAAAGGGGTGGCCACAGGAAGAGTCTCCATAACTAAAGAACTCCAGTGCCACTTCTTAGCCTTTAGTGCCTCACCCTTAACAGGCCACTGGCAGAGGGCAAGTTTAGCACAGAGTTTTCAGAGGCTCTTACCTAATGTTTCTAATGATTACTTCTATCTAATGTTCCTACCTACTGCTTCTACCTAATGTTCCTACCTACAACTTCTATCTACTGCTCCTACCATTTTGCCAAAAGGCAGGGCTAGTGCATTGTGCTCACTGCAAGAAAATCTAGAGTTATGAAGAATGAGCTGCATGAGTCAAGTGTTGTCAAGTGCTACATATGACAATGGGAGATTGTATGTTGTGACAGAATGCCAGTAGTCTATATGTTAGTGAGGCAGAAAGAAAAGACAGCTACCTGGGTCAGAGGAGTGCAACTTGACAAACACTAAAGTGCTAGCTCACTAAGCAGATGTCACTAACCCTCCTGATACCCAGATGGGTAGTACCAGCAAAATATCTCCCTGGTCACTGGGTATCTATCAACTATTGCCCACAAAATGGTAGAAAAAGAAGTGGATGGGATTCTTTGTGTTTTAGAAAGTGAGGGCTAAGGATAGTTTCAAAGACTTTGGAGAAAGCAGAAGTGACAACAATCACATGATTGCTGGAAGGTATGGGCTGCACCAAAACATGCTTCCAAGAAGAAAGAAAAAGTCTAGGTTTTTAGACAGAGATGAAACAGGCAGTTAGAGATCACAGCTAGCTTAAAGGCACACTCATGCAATACTTGATCAGGCAAGCCATCTAAGCCATATGTCTCATTCACCTGGAGAAAGGAAAGTATTCGTAAGACTCAACGTGAGGAAAACATAGGGGATGGCAAGGGCTCAGAGGGAGGAAATGGGGGTAGGGGGAGACAAAGGGAGTGGAGGAGAAGGTGGGGGCAGAGGATCAGAAGCAGAATCATCCAAAGGTGAATCAAAAGGCTTTTTTCATACTAGTTTGCCATTCCCTATATAGGAAGATAATGCTAGAACCAGATGACAAATTGCCTCATTTAGTCACTTCCACTCTCCAGCTGTCATGTATAATGAATTGAAACCAGAACCTCTTATCCACAGCCAATCTCCATAAGCCTGGTTCAGCTTACTTGCAGCACATCATCCCATGTACAGCATTGCTTCAATTTGCACTATCACTTGCACACATCTTTTCTTCCTGCAGATTCAGGCCCTGATATCTCAAAGCACTTTTCACTCCATGCTCCCTTCATTAATGACATATACCCTCTTACTCAGTCTATCTTCACTTATTTTCTCCAAGTGGCCAAACCACTTGAATATACCCCATTCAGCTATTTCAATTATACTCTTCTTACTACCACACCTCTCTTACACTACCATTTCTTACATGATAAACCATCCTCAAACCTTTTCTGTTTAAGGCCCACAACTCTCATCCTTCCCCTCACAAACAAGGACCTCTCTTTCCATACTCTATTCAATGCAGCAAGGATGCCTGCCCATTAACCCACCCTATAATTCACTTCATCTCCCATTGTTTTATTCAGTGCTGTGTCTATTCCCAGGCATATACAGTTCCCCAACTTCTCTATGTTCTTTCCAGTCTTACACTCAAACCACCCTGTCTCTCTTTCTATCAATCTACCTATATCTCTGATGCCCATTCAATCTTTATCTTACCGCTATTCATATTCACACTAAACTTCCTCCTTTCACACACTTTCCCAAACTCTGACACCAGCTTCTGCAGTTTATCATTCAAGTTTGCCACCAGGAATATGTCATCTGCATTCTGTACATCTGCTCCTCTCTACAAGAACCCTGCTTTTCCCTCCCTCACCACTACTTATCTATCTATATCTCTGATGCCCATTACCTCCATGAACTTCCTCAAGGGGGTGGCTATGGCAAAAGAGACTCCATAATTGGAGAACTTCCAATTCCACTTATTAGCCTTTTGTGCCTTATGCTTAACAAGCCACTGGAAGATGGTAACTCCAACACAATGTTTCAAGAGGTTCCTACCAAATGTTCCAACCGACTACTACTACTTAATGTGTCTACCTAAAGCTCCTAATACTGCAACCTACTACTCCTGCCTAATATTGTAACTTACTACTTCTATCAAATGCTCCATGTTCTTACCTATTACTTCTACCTAATTTTTCTACCTAATACCCCTGCCTAATGTTCCTACCTACTAATTCTATCTATTACTCCTATCATTTTGCCAAAAGGCAGAGCTAGTGCACAGCAGTCACCACAGGAAAATTTGGCTATGAAGAATGAGTTTTGTGTTGTCATGTGTTGTGTGACAAGGAAAGATTATATGTTTATGGACAGAATGGCAGCATTCCTCTTAAGCTTGAGGAAAAAAGAAAAGACAACTACCTAGGTCAGAGGAGTGTAACTTGCTTATCATTGATGTGCTGGCTCACTACAAAACCATCACTAACCCTACTGATACCCATATAATATACCTCCCTGTTCTGTGGCTGCCTACCCACTACTATGTACACTACTCCCTCCCCACTCCATCTATAAACAGATTAAACAGCCATGGGGACACTGCACACCCTTGACACATTCCCACTTTCAAATGGAACCACTTACCCTCCTCACTTTGTACTCACACATGCTCTACTTAATAGAGAAAAAAAAAAAATGCTTCTAACAGCATTTCTCTCACACCATAGTCCCACAAGGCAACATACAAATCCCTCTCTTTCTCTAAGCATTCTTCATACAAATTCCTCAAGGCAAACACCACATCCACAAATCCTCTATCACCCCTAAAGCTACTCTACTCCTTCCCGATCTGATGCTCTGTGTATGCCACCACCCTCTCATATGTATGTGTACTATTGCTCAAAAAGTACCTGAAAAGTGGGGCCCAATGTGTGTCAAATGAACAATACAACCCGTTGTTTGGGCACTGTTGCACTGGGAGGGTTCATAAGCCTAAGTAGGCGTAAGTGCCACAACTGCTTATAATCCTGGTAGTTTATAATTACTGATATTCTTCGACATACATAAACTTACACACTATACTATAGTCCAACCTGTAAGTAAACAGTATAATCGCCATACGTGGCATATCTGATGCTCTAAGTGAAACGCATTATCAATAACAAGGTAGCGTTGTCATGCTGGAACTGAACTCAAACACTGTTCGCATACACTATCTAGTAACCAAACAGTGTGTAGCAATGCCCAAGTTTGGGCACAGACAACCAGGATAATGAAACAATACAAGATATTTCAATAATATCGTATTCAATACAATGTCATTGATCATGAAACGTGGTAACTATTACAACCGCAGTCCTCTATGCCTTGGCAGCAGAAATACATCCTTATCATTATGACAATCTGAGGTGTTTCAGGTAAGGTGTTTCGTCCTTCATTAGTGTGTAACACTTATTTAAAGTTGATTTTGAGACCACAGTGTCACGATTATGTCATTTACCATGCAGACGAAACAGAGGGTTAGAGAAAAGCAAAAATTATGTGGCATATTTTTGCGGCATTGTGGATAAATCGATATGAAGACATTGGTAGCACAAACAACCAGCATCACAGTGGTCACCCTCACTGCACAACATCAGAACAAGACCAGGTTTCCAATACAGTACTTTAGTGAAACCATATCAATTCTTTACTATATATTTCCATTTATTATATATACTGTACATAAGCAACTGCAATCCGTGACTGACCATTCAGTAGTGCCTCCATTATGTGCGATGACCTTGGTTTATGATGCAGCCATCAAACTGTCCACAACTGACACCAAAGCACAGGGGTGCATTGGTGGAGACCTGCATTGAAACCCAAGCTCACCTACATAAATATGGAGAAGAGGATGGCATTTGCACTGGAGTATGCCAACAAACCGGTTTGTTTCTGGGAGAAGGTCGTTTTCTGAGATAAAATGTTCTCTACCAATGCCCCTACTGGAGCAAATTATGTTTGTCAACAACCAAACACTACGTATCTGTCAAACACATCCTCTCTATCCCAACAAGATGAAATTCAACTATATTGAAAAATGATGAAACATATGCCTATTAAAGATGATAGGCCTATACTAACCTAAGAGTGTAACATACTACGTTGTCAGCACTGTATCATGTTTATCATTGTCATAATAAGAATTACTGTTGTATTTTACCCTGCATTATCATAATCTAATGGAAATAGGTACACTTCTCTCTGTTAGACTAATATTTTCTTTCCTTTTGCTGCTTTATAATAATTTGATGTTTCTACAACATCCACCTCGTACTCAGGTTTTAGTTCATCCAAGCACAATTTAGTTTGCTATTTCATACATTAGTAGACGTTTGTTCCTAGATTAAATACCGTTGCCAACTGCTTTACAGGTTCTTGCTTTCAGATTTGATGCCTATCATATTGTAAGTACTAGAAGGAGTGGAAATGTAACTGCAGGGTTGTTTGGATGGATATAGGCAGGGGGTGTTGGCGAGCTCGTAGATGTGGGCCCTTGTTGTCTCACAGGGGAAAAGTATGTTGAAATGTTGGAAGAGATTATGTTACTCTCTCTGAGTTCATTGATCTACCCTGCGCCAGAGTCTCTTTACTTCCTCCATGATAACAACTCATCTACACAAGGAATCACAGTGCTGCCACATCCACCCAAATACCCTGACCTAAACCCTAATGAACATACCTGGGCTGCCATGAACAAAGATTCCCTACAACACTGCTATTGTAATCGTGCTACGGTCATCAGTAATCCCTTGGGAACACCTTTGTAGCCCAGAAGGACAACAGTTGACATTAGAGTTGGTGGCATCCACACTCCGATGCTTGAAAAGTGTTCTGGACAGAGGAGGTGGTTAGACCAAATATTAATGTAATAAACGTGAGACATCATTACTCTTTACCTTTCATTTTTTTTTCATACATATTCACCATCTCCTGCATTAGCAAGGTAGTGCTAAGAACAGAGGACTGAGCCTTAGAGGAAAAAAATCCTCACATGGCCCCCTTCTCTGTCCCTTCTTGTGGAAAAGTGAAACAGGAAGGGAGGATTTCCAGTCCCCCGCTCCCTCCCCTTTTAGTCGTCTCTTACGACACGCAGGGAATACATGATAAGTATTCTTTCTCCCCTCTCCCCAGGGATAAACTCTTTACCTTACCTATCACTATATTACTACCTTGATACTGAATAAATGTATGAGTACCAAATGCTACTAAAGGATTGTCAACATATGTGTTTACTCCTTGTTAATGTTTCACAAGGGAGCATCTAAGCATTACTGTGCACATACTGTTTACTGTATGTGTCTACAATGGATAATGTCTTCACTCTGTCATTTGTGGTTAATATAACCATAAAATCATATTCATATAGAAGTCGTTAATGACAACCGGCAGGAAATATCATAGATATACTACATGGTAAACACTGTGCATGCAGGGCTACCACTTTCATGCCTGGTCCTCTACCATTTTCCAAAAACTTACGTCTGATGTGTCTTATTGTCATGAACAGTATTATTCAGATACTTTTTTAAGCAATAGTACATACACAGTATATATAAATGTACACACTCAAGACACTAGGCACCTACCCCTCAACTGTCCTGCACTCACCCCACAAAGACAGACACATAATACCACAGCAATGTGGTCCTAAATGCTGTAAGAAACCCATGAGAAGGGAGCTATGGAGCAGGAAAGTAATATTATAACAATTATTATTATCATTTTTACTTTATTTATCTATTCATTATACTTGATCGTCACTTCCCGAGTCAGTGAGGTGGCACCAGGAAACAGACAAAGGAAGATCCATCCACTCACATATACACATATACATATACATATATATATATTTACATGCACATATATGCACAACACATACATATACATACCAACATATACATATATACATACACATCCATATACACATATACACATGTGCATATTCATACTTGCTCACCCCTATCCATTCCTAATGCCACTCCTCCACACAGGAAACTGCATTGCTAGCCCCTGTGTCAGAGAGGTAGCGCCAGGAGACTGACAATAAAAGGCCACATTCGCTCACACTCAGTCTCTAGCTGTCATGTGTAATGCACTGAAACCACAGCTCCCTATCAACATCCAGGCCCCACAAACCTTTCCATGGTTTACCCCAGACGCTTCACATGCCTTGGTTCAGTCCATTGACAGTACGTTGTGAATGGAAATGGTGAAGAGCTCATGGATTTGTATGCTGAATAAAGACTAGTGATTGGGAATACCTGGTTTTAAAAGAGAGATATTCACAAGTATACATATGTGAGTAGAAGAGATGGT
>JAYMFT010257000.1:0-10822 GCA_038088735.1 Panulirus argus
CACACACACACACACACACACACACACACATACAAACAAACACACACACACACACACACACACACACACACAAACAAACAAACACACACACACACACACACACACAAACACACACACACACACACACACACAAGAAACAAACTTTCCAACACACATCACTGTGAACGAGTCCTCTATTATCCGCACCGTCACAAAAGCGCTTCAGCATCCCTGTGACCTCTTCAAGTCGCTTACTTTTTCACTGCTACCAACAACCTGGAAATTCATATAACGCTCTCTTCTGCGTGAAACCCTTTTCTTCTATGAGTATTCTTTTTTCTTTTACCTGCCTTCAGCTATCAAGTTCGTCTATGAAATCTATCTTGATCTTGGAACTTGTACAGAATTGGTTCTAGTATAGAGTGGCCGCATTGCCCAGTCACAACTTCCAGAGGTTCCAGTCGTATGTGAAGCTGCAAGTAACGCCGTGGAAGTCGCACTACCTTCCACCCCGTGACTTGGCAGGGCAAACTTTTCCTTCGCTCGGATAATGGGTGACGTGGGCTATTGCCGGGGGTCCTGCTCTCTCTCTCTCTCTCTCTCTCGGCGCTATGGCTTGGGGGTATGCTAGCAGAGCTGTTTTCAATTCGGTATTAGAGGAACTCTGAATACGTCTCTTTTGGCTTTCTAAGTCTTTTAATTCCATTTCGGAAGAAACCTGATTTGAATCCTTTATTCTATTTTGATTTTAATCGCTTTGAGGAGAGGTTTGTTTAAAAACTTATTTCTTCCACCTTTTCGTCATCTGATATTTTCAGAAAAGCTTTGGTTTTGATGAGCGAGCTTACAGAACATCATAAGGGAGAGGTGGACCGCGTTCATTAGTAGTCACTGTTGTAGTAAATGCAGCACTTTGCTTCGTCTTTTCTTAGAACTACGACAAAATTTTCCTCGTGAGGTCTTGGACACCCGAGACTGATGGGCTTCTTGTAGCCCTGATGATGATTCCCCCTACTGGTAAGGCCGCGTTATTCAAGACAGTTGTCCTCACATCAAAAATGAGTTCAGGTCCGGTAAGACCATACGCCGTCCACAAGAGACTCACTTTTGAGTGGATGATAAACATGATTCTGCAGGACTTCTGAACACAGGGTAGGACCTATAAGGGAAATCTTGAGCGTTCATTATTGATTATCAGTCTATTGACCTCCGTGGTGGAGCGGTTAGCGTTCCTGACCGTGACGCATTCACGGGCCGCCCACGGTCGGGCGCACAGGCTCGAATCCTGGTTGCGCCAGTCGATCCACAGTAAAGACAGCTCTTCATCCGTCCCCTGGGGGCTGGTCGGTAAAATGGGTACCTGGCTCACCCTAAGGTATACACACACACACACACACACACACACATATATATATATATATATATATATATATATATATGGCATAAATAACACGGCCTTGATTATGGAATGAGTTGCCCGTGCCGTGTCAGCTAACATAAAACAAAAAATAAATATGCCTAATAAATAATCTAAATTAGCTTTATCAGCAACGGCAACTCTGACGGATTTTCTCTGATTTTCTTTTTAATTCGTTTTCTCTTTATTCTCCCGTTTGATTAGAGGTCAGGAGGATGACAGCTTCCAGAGACCTGATACGTGATTTTGTCTCCCTTAACCCTACGGCAAGAGCCTTGCGGTTCCTCTCCGTCCTACCCCAAGTCTTCCCATCCAAGAAAACCTTTTGTTTCTTCTCTTATGCTCCCCTTGAAGTACTCCCTACGTCCTACCACTCCCCATCCCCCTCTCCACCACCACCACCACCATCGCCCAACCTCATCACAATCTCGCCGCGTCTCCAACACGACTATCTTCCCTTATACACAACCACCTCTCCAACAACCTCCCCCTCGTCTACACTACCACCACCACCCCATCACTACCAACACCATTCTATCTCTACCACTGTCAACAGCTCTCGTCTTCACCACTCCTCCTCCACCACCTTCCCCAAACTCCAGTACTTCCCTAAATATGAAATATCATCGCAGGGAAAGCCGTAGGAGCGTGGCTGTCGGGTTAATCACATCTGCACGTTACACCCTTTTGCGACCCATACGTGCGTCACATCGGGAACCCAGACACGGAGCTCCGCCCCGAAACATCTACCAGAAAAAAGGAAGAGACGAAAAACTTCAGTTAATAACATTAATACGCTCTTTTGTAAGCGTTGCAAGAGCGTGATTCAGTCCGACAGACCAATTTTGCTTCCATAATCGCGTTTCCAGGTAGCAGCAGCAAATCCACCCAGCCAGGGCAGCGTTTTGTACCGTCATTCACCGCGGTTGGAAGCTGTTAGCGGCGAGACATTTGTAATTTTGCCTTGCGAGTAATTGTCTCCTGGTGATTTAAAGAACCCAATTGTTCCCGACGCGGGTCAATGGGAGGGGAAGAACTACGTCTGTTCCCCGGTGCACTTCCTGGTATAAACGATCGTGTTACAACTTGGGTCAATTATATGGGTTCGCATGTGAGGAGGTGGCTGATTTCCTGTCACGTATCACGTGCACTCACACACACACACACACACCTCGTTAACCGTTATGCTTTGTTAAAACGTCGCTGATGGCGAGGTTATACGACTAATGATGGCACGGAGGCTTATACGATAACTGAGCACTTTATGGTCAGGTAATGTTAATGGTCGTGCTGTTTACTGCTGCCAAATCTCTAAGGGTAGTGCTGAGTGCTAGCGACGGAGAAGAAATCTTTTGAAGTTAAATATCTTGTTTCTTCTTATGATGTCTTCAGGAGAGGTTCCATGCTGGCTGCTTGTGTGCCCCCACCACTAGCTAGACCACGCAATACTCGGCAAGCTGCTGCGTCACATGATTACTGTGTGGCCATCAGCAACACAAGAGTGGGCCGTTTTGATAACTGCTTCTTTCCCTACACATCAAAACTTTGGAACTCTCTACCCTCTCATGTCTTTCCCAATTACTATGACCTGGAACATTTCAAAAGACAGGTCTTTCACTTTCTCAAAAATTCGTGAGTACTTTCCCTTGTCTTTTCTTTTTCCGTTTCTTAATTCTCCCTATATTTCAATTGAGGCCCGACCTTGGTGTGGACTCTTGTCCGTGACTGTAGCATTCAACATAAAAAAAAGAAGATTGAAAGAGCTGGCCAGAGTGTGCTGAACTGGTCCAGACATATGGAGAGAATTTATGAAGTAAGACTAGCAAAGAGGATCTACGTGGCGGAATTGGAGAGGATAAGAGGGAAAGAAAGACCGAGGAAAGGGAAGGACAAAGTGAAATAGGCTTTGAGACAGCAGGGCCTAAATATTCAGGAGGATAAAAGAGGTTTTTGGGATAGGGCAATTCAGGATGATATGGTACACGGGGGTCAATGTACTGTCAGTGAGCTGCCTTGGGCATATGAATCTGTCAGGGGAAAGCACGGACTTGCTCTGTGGTGCTCGGCTGTGGATGATGGACGCCTTGTCCTATTGCACTGTACGTGACAGCTGGAGACTGGATGCGAGCTAATGAATCCGTTGTTTTATTTGTTCCTGGCGTTACCTCGTTAAAGTGGGAAGCATCTAACCTATATACGATAAGAAATATAAACAGATAATCCGTTTTTCTAATCTTGAGATCATTTATTGCCATCCTCACGCAGGTCTTAATCATGTCCTTTACATTCACAAACCGCCAGATAGATTAAGCTACGTCAGTACGTTAACTGACGATCGTTTCAAAAGCAAACAGATATAAAATGCGCTCTACAGTCCGATCGTAATCAAGAAAAGATCTGGAAGTTAGAACAAGTCCTTGTGAGCCTATGGCGTGTGAGTCAACCAATAATGACTTGAAGATACCAAAGGATAACAGTTTCCTCGGACATCCAAAGAGTCAGTAGGAAGAAATATAGGAAAATATAGAAAAAAAAATATCAGATCATTCTTGAATACAGAGAAACGGAAAATTTGACATTCATTTAGAAAATCTTCAAAAGGTCTTCCTTGCAAAAAATCCCTCCATGAAGTAGCAAAGAAATGAATCACAAAGATAATCCGGAGATGTTACTGCTGTTGCTGTTACTGCTGCTGGTGCTGGTGCTGCTGTTACTGCTGCTGCTGTTGCTGCTGGTGCTGGTGCTGTTGCTGCTGGTGCTGCTGGTGCTGCTGGTGCTGTTGCTGCTGGTGCTGCTGGTGCTGCTGGTGCTGTTGCTGCTGGTGCTGCTGGTGCTGTTGCTGCTGGTGCTGTTGCTGCTGCTGTTGGTGCTGGTGCTGGTACTGTTGCCACTGGTGCTGCTGGTGCTGTTGCCGCTGTTGATGTTGCTGCTGCTGGTGCTGCTGTTGCTGCTGGTGCTGTTACTGCTGGTGCTGCTGCTGATACTGCTGCTGCTGTTGCTGCTGGTGCTGTTACTGCTGCTGCTGTTGCTGCTGTTGCTGCTGGTGCTGTTGCCGCTGTTGATGTTGCTGCTGCTGGTGCTGCTGTTGCTGCTGGTGCTGTTGCTGTTGGTGCTGTTGCTGTTACTGCTGGTACTGCTGCTGGAGCTGCTGCTGCTGCTGCTGTAGCCGAGGATTGGAGGTCGGGGTGGCAGTTCTGGAAGACGACTTTTAATTAGTTGATTTCTCTCCTGACTCGGGCAAGATTTCCAAGCGCGAGGAGGAGCGATGGCTTCCGCAGGTACGGTCAATTTGGCTGAGTGGTGGTAGCGGACTGAGAAAAGGTTGCAAAGGTCACTTGCAGACGATTGATCGGATGGAAATCTTGAAAGAGAGAGAGAGAGAGAGAGAGAGAGAGTGAGAGGACCTACGAGGACCTACCTACAAGTACAGTACCTACGATAAGCTGCAGACGCGGGGCAGGGTCAGCGCGCAGGTGGGATCTTGGAGGACATGAAAGGACGTCGGGAGAATATACTGAGCAGGAGGTATAGACGGAAGCCCCACAGTCTCGGAGCGTTCATTAGACTGATGTCTCACTGAACCTGGAGAGCCTTCAAGGGGATCAAGGTAGATCGGGATTCAAACGCCAGTGTAAAGAAAAGGAGGGAAGGCAAGTAAGGTGTGCCATTAGGAAACGTTGAGAGATGACGGAGGAAAAGATTCGGTCGGTACAAGAGGAGCAGACGAATCCCCTTGGGCTAAGGGAAGAAGGTGGGAGGATCAGACAGTGAGTTGGAGAGGAGACGGGAGGAGGAATTAGGCGAAGAAAAGCTACAGATGTGAGATGAAAACATAAGAATACGGTAAGGAGTTAGGACTGCAAGGAAAAGTGGCAGGGAAAGAGCCGAGGAGCAAATTGTGGGAGGAAGGAATGTCCCATGAGGTGAAATAGGGATGTGAAAATGTCGAAAAAATATCTCAAATGGACTCTAGGTGAAGTCTTACTTGCAGTAAGGAAGTGCACCAGAGACTACTTTTTTTCTCTTTTGATATTCCAAGTAGAGAAGTGGAGACGAGATTTTCTTATGGTTAGCGATTTAAGGTGTAATTAAGAAAGGATGAACAGACTTGCTGTTGATGAGATAAGAGAGAGATGAGAGAAGGACGTGAAGTCCTGATCCTTAAAGACTCGTGCTGTGGCTTGGGAGCGACGAGAGGAGATGGTCGGGAGGAGATAGACTAAATGACGGGATGAACAGTACAGACTTACTGAGCAGTGATGGAGGCTGACCTAGAGGGACGTAGGTGATGAGAAGAAAACGGGGAAGGACGAGAGGAGTTGAGGGAGGATGGAGGACTTGTGTGTTGGACGACGAGAGAGTGACGAACTGGGATCCATCATGAGAGAGAGAGAGAGAGAGAGAGAGAGAGAGAGAGAGAGAGAGATAAGGTGGTGACTGGGACAGTAAGAGGGCCTGAGGGAGAGGATTGAAGGATCCTGAAGCTGAGAGTTAACTGTGCATTATGAATCTGGATCACGACTGGCAACAATATGTTTATGTGTGTGTGTGTGTGTGTGCGTTCATGTAAAAGGCTCCAGTCACGGACAAGAGTTCACATCAGGGGCGGGCCCTAATTGAAATGTAGAGAGAATCATGAAGCGGAAGAAGAAAATACAAGGGAAAGTATTTACGAATTTTTGAGAAAGTGAAAGATCTGTCTTTTGAAATGAGCCAGGTCATAGTTATTGGGAAAGACATGAGAAGGTAGAGAGTTCCAAAGCTCCTACGTGTAGGGAAAGAAGCAGTTATCAAAACGGCCCACTCTTGTGATGCTGATGGCCACACAATAATCATGTGACGCAGCAGCTTGCAGAGTTTTGCTTGGTCTAGCCAGTGGTGTGGGCCCACAAACAGCCAGCCCTCGGGAGCGAAACCCAAAGTAATACCTACAGAAGAGGGAAAGTGAACCAATATTACGGCCTAGGGCAAGTGGATCAAGTTTGGAAGTTAGCCTGGGACGGTTTAAAAGTTGAACCGCTTTCGACTCTGTCAAGTAAGGTTGCAGAGCGAGAACCACCCCAAATGTGAGAGCAGTATCTTGTAGAAGGACGAATCAATCCCTTGTGTAAACGGAGCAACTGTTCAGAAGAGAAGTTTTGACATCTAAACAGGACTCCTAGTTTCTTAGAGGCAGACTTAGCTATTCCTGTAATGTGGAGTTTTCAAGAAATAGTCAAGAGATGGAATAATAGACCCGTCAAGGGAGAGACGAGAGTTGTGAAGAGTTTTCGAGAGAGAGATGAGTAGCAACTGGATCTTGGAGGCATTAAACTTAACAAGATTTTGGTTACCCCACTGGGATATCCTGTCCAAGTCAGAGTTTATTGAGGAAGCTGTGTCAAGACGAGATGCAGATCAAATGAGAGAAGAGGGAGCAGAACTGAAGGATGTGGATTAATGCAGTGATGAGGCGTCATCGTATGAGTGCATTGGATTATTTGTGGAGAAGAGGAAATCGTTGAAAAAAAGGAGAAAAAGTGTAGAGGACAGGACAAAACCTTGAGGGACACCGCTGTTGATGGAGAAAAGGGGTGGGTGGGTGGGTGGGGCGGGGGCTGATCCATCTACAACTACAGAGATAGATCAGCCAGAGAGGAAGTTAGATATGAAGGAGCAAAGTGGGGAGGGAAGCCAAAAGAGGGGAGCTTAGAGATGAGACACCGATGTCACAACCTGTCAAAAGACTCAGATATGTCAAAGGCAACTACACATGACTCCCCAAAATCTTTAAGGGATGATGACTAGACATTGGTAAGATAGAAAAGAATATCGCCAGTGGATCTCGACTTATGGAAGCCATACTGGTGATCAGAGAGAAGACTGTGATTTTCGAGGTGTTTAAGGATATGCGAGTTGCGAAGGGATTCAAAGACTTTGGAAATCGTAAATGTCAAAGCAACAGGACGAGGGTTAGAGGGGTCAGAACGGTCACCCTTCTTAGGGATAGGATGTATCAATGCGTACTTCCAAGGAGGTGGAAAGCTTTTGTTTTTTAACAGATTCGGAACAGACGAGCAAGCGCGGGTGCAAGTTCTGACCACGAGTCTTTCAGTACACGGGGATGGGTGCCATCATGACCATAAGCCTTGCTTATGTCCAGTGAAAGAAGCGCTTTTCGGGCAGTACGAAAAGACATTAATGGAAGGGGCATAGGATTAGTAAGAAGAGCATCGAGGGGTTGAAGGAATGTTAGAGTTATCCAAGGTGGAGTTCCAGGAGAAACGGGAACCAAAGAGAGTTGCTTTGTCTACGGGAGAGACAGGTATAGTACCGTCAAGACGGAAAAGTGAGGGAAGGCATAGCGACAGAAGTTGTTAGCGATGCCCTTAGCTAACGAACAGAAAGACCTATCAATGGATGATGAGGAGAGGTTATCGCACTTCCCTTGAATCCAAGTCTCCGACACTAAATCCTAAGTGTTTGCAATATAGTGATGCGTCCCTGCCTTGATTACTGTCTTTGTTTGATTACCATACTTAAAACAGAGACAAATAATGAAGAGAGTACAGCAACGACCTACCAGGATGATGTCTGGACTGTGAGCCACAGTCTGTGACAGTCAGCTAGTCAACTCAAAACTATATTTAGCATAGGACAAAGAATTCTAAAAGGTATTCAAAAACGTAAAATGTTTGACATTCTCGACCTAAGCAGCCATCTAAACCGATTTTTTGTCTGATTTCACTCGCACAGTGGAAGAGACTAGAGGGCAAACGTTTGGCTTCGAATAAGGCTTACCATTTTTTTCTTGAATAGGATTATCAACATATGGAATGATTATCATTAAAAGTATTTGAAAGAAACATCCTACATATGTTTAAGAGTAGAGGAGATCACTTCGCTTCAAACCCAAGACTAACATTATCTGCGCATCGGTAATTACATAAAAGAATGTGAAAATACTTCTCTTTCTCTGTTTGCTCTTCTATTCTTAGCACGCTAATCTGTATGTTTCTGGTCTCTTTCAGTAGCATATAGCAACGAAAAGACTTAAAAGGTTTCCTGGTGTTTTCATTCATTTGTATTCCTTTGGACTGATTAGATTCCTGGCGCTCGTAAATGCCAACGCAGGTAACAACCGTATAACGAATAACAAAGCCTTACCAAACGTTCCAACCAGCGAATGAGGAACTCGTAGACAAGTGTGAACTACTTTATCATCAAAACAGACGACGGGATGATAGGCAGTACAATTTGTGTTGTACGTTGCCATATCTAGTAGGGACCAGGTTTCTTTTTCCATCACAGGGGAATACTGAAAATATGGCCCAAGGAGACAGGGTTCTAGCGTCACTAGATACGAGAAAAGAGAAGGTTTTATTTACCAGGATCTATGGATAATTTGATGAAATATTTCTTTCGTGAATATTCACGATACTGCTATTTTGTATGTAGTATATGTACGTGCACGTATATGTACTTTTCATTTCTACTTGAGCACAGTGTGTAACTTTAGAGCTTATCAAGGAACTGAAAGAACGATTGTTTTGCCTCATCCTCAGGCTTGTGCCTGACGAATGCTGCTTGTGAGTATTATTTACACTGGGTTTAGTTTCACGTACTATGTATAGGAAATGGTGGGCGCGGGGCTGCAATAGACGTGATCACTGGGCGCATGCAGCTGGCGGTGATCAGAGGTGGGCGGTATGAAAAGAGCTCGTCAGTAATGCTAATACCACCAGGGTGTGTGGTCGTTAGCACCGATTCATTCCGGCAACAAACTGCTTCCCAAATGGCCCGCTTGTGCTTCACAAGGGCAGAGCCCCGCCACTGCCCAATCATGCAAGCAGTAAATTTGCATGTCCTGAATGGTGTTGCGGTCATTAACGGGACGGCTGGTGGACTAGGGATCGTGTTGTTACCCACTGGGTCTACTGGCAACTGACGCCCCTTCGGTGAGTAGTCTTGGGGGTTGACGACGCCCTTGTGTCCGATGGTGCCAAGGTATTATGGGGACTTGGGTGGTTCGGGGGTGAGGAATACAGAGGGAGTGGAAGACATGAGGAGCATTGGTAGCCTGGGAGCTGAGGAATGCAGGGAAGTGAGTGGGAGAGGGAGTTTTGGGAGACGAGGAACTGAGGAATAACGTGAGGTAGGAACGTTCATTTAGTCTCATTTCAGGATTTGGTTCTTAGCTTATGTGTTCATTTGATTATCTTTCACATCTCACGGTCTAAACCCTTACTTCACATCTCTTCTGTCTGAAGACCTGAAATTTGTGCAACGTATTCTGGACGAGATCTAATTCGGATAATGTGGAATATTAGCCCAGTTCTAGGTATTTTCGAATAAGTGTTCCCAGTTATTAGGTTTTGATCTATATTGGTTCTTTAGATACACATTGTTTTGTGCATTTAGGATCATTGGTGGAAAGTGTTTAGTATCATCTCACAGAGCTCCAGTTGTGTCTAGATCCACAGAGTAAATGTAGCAAGTCTGGACGGCATCACGTGTCCTTGAAGGGCATGTCGATTTTCTGTTCGTCTACGAAATCTAAAGACTTCTTCCTGAGACATCGAGAAGGTCCACCAAGAATCCTACATAATTAATGAAACCCTCAGGTAATGTGATTCTTATCACCATTATGCAATACAGGAGTAACGATTGACAATTCATCAGGCATTCAATTCTGCGGTTGTCTTCATATCGTAAACATGAGAAATGCCGATTTCTGATTTTCCTGTCTCAATACCTCAGCTGCAGGTCGCTCGGGTCGGTTGTCTTGCAAGGATCCATCTTTTGACAGACATTTCGTTTTAGGCAGTTGTCTGTCATATGAACATTCCTTCCGCTTCCCACAGGATACTTGAGATGGACAAGACTGAATTTTTGTCATTTTAGGCGAAATAAGGAGATTTATTTCTTCGTCAAATAGTTTTTTGTTGTGCCTCAGTCCCCCATTTTCATGAGTCTATCGCGAGACTCGTATTTTAAAAAAGATTCTGCTTTCCTTAAGTTTAAAATATTCTTCAGTTTGCGCAGTTACATTTTATCACAATCCCATCTTACATTCTGGCAGGATTCTTGTTGAATTTCCTTACTCTGGGAGACGCTTTGGCTCGTTGGAATATCTGATCACCTTTTCATTATTTTTTCCCCAGCTACCCCAGTGGGGTGCACAAAATCTTGTTAAGTTTAATGCCTCCAAGACCCAATTTATATCCACCTCTCTGTCGAAAACTCTTCATAACTCCCGCATCTCCTTTGACGGTTCTGTAATTCCACCTCTTGACTCAATGAACATACTTGGTATTACCGTAAAATCCACTCTTTCTTGGAAACCCCACATTATGGGAATAGCTAAGGCTGCCTCTAAGAAACTGGGTTTCCTGTTTAGATGTCGAAACTTCTGTTCTGTACAGTTGCTCCGTTTATGCAAGGGCT
>JAYMFT010257011.1:0-10822 GCA_038088735.1 Panulirus argus
GGTAGTGGCGTGAATTAAATACATACATGCAAATTTGAGGCGTGGCATCTTTAGGTAATTAACGGAGGAGGTCAGGTGTCTATATATATATATATATATATGTGTGTGTGTGTGTGTGTGTGTACGCATATCAATCGTATATACAGAGATAGCTATATATGTTCTGGCCGGCTCAGCGAAGCCATATGTCACAGACACCTCAGTTTTACCGAGTGGTGCTGCCTGGGCAGCGGCGCTAAGAAAGCTCTATGTTGTCAGTATGTTCCAAGGTAACTCCAGATAGTCGTAATCCCCAGCAGATCCCTGGCGATTGTCTATCTTATCGAGGGCACGCTACTGGCTAGGCCTCGGCTCTTCCACCCACCCACACACCTGTACACACCAACATTTACCCTCCACCACCTTCACCGCCTGGTTCATTTCACCATCATCATTACTATGAGGAATGTCCGTCAAGTAACGTCTTCAGATAATATGAAATATTTGTATATCATCCATATACTTCCAAGAACTGCCGCATGACATGGATGGTGTGAAGTGACAGAGACCTTGAGAAGTGTTAAGGCGATGAGATTCCTGAGTTGTGGAGGAAGGAGGTTGGGGGGTCGGGTAGCATTATCAGAGTAATCTGAAAGACACGGATTACAGAAGCTTAGAGATTGTATTGATCCTCGTAACTCCACCAGAATTTGACCGATCGGACGTTTCAGCCTCACGCTGTAGGTTAAAAGGTAACGTAAGAACATGCAGATTGTTAATGGTAATTCTTTGTGAATTCCGACTATTTTCCCGACGTAGTTTTTGTTCCTACGATATCAAGTAGTTGTCCATTTGCTTTTTGATATTTTTTTCTAGTGTTTTACGAACCAGACTGGTCAGAGAGACCGGTCTGTTGTTCACAGCAATTTAATGGCACTTTTCTTAAAAATTCCCTTGGCACTATATCTTCCTCAAGCGACATACTGAAAAATATGTCAAACCGGCCTGTCGAGTGCATTAGCGCAGTTCTTCAGCACATAAGGAGAAACTTCACATCAGGATCATGAGCGTTATATGGGTCAGGACCCATCCATCAGCAGTCTGCCAAATCACCTACAACTAATCCTATCTTCTTCCCCAGTCAGGTAAACCGTTCGACTGTTCCAAATAGC
Source organism: Panulirus argus (assembly GCA_038088735.1). NCBI lineage: Eukaryota > Metazoa > Arthropoda > Malacostraca > Decapoda > Palinuridae > Panulirus > Panulirus argus. The sequence continues at coordinate 1,152 of JAYMFT010257011.1, forward strand.
ACAGCGAGGTGCTATACCCCTCAAATGTGTCATTGCTGGAAAAAAGAAATCTCTTTCAGGCTTTGGATATGTCGAGAACAACGAACACGAGGTTAGGCTGGTCGATGGTTCTATCACCTGAATTCAGCTCGACGAGTTCTGCGCCAGGAGCCCCTCCCGCCGTAAAAAATTTTGCTCTCCAGGCTCTTAAACGATGTAGCCGACGCTGTAAGAGGAAGTTCAGTGATGGTGCTGACGATGGCATATTATTGTTTGTCAAACTGCGTGAAACCGGAAGGTTTATATACTAAGAGAAATCGGGGGAGCTCCTGAATAAACCTCGAATATCTCCACTTTGTTAATCATTAAAGAGAGAAAAATGATAACGTCAAAATTTCAAGGGTACTCTCTTGGGTCGGCACCGGAACTGCTCTCCTTCAGTAGGGTCTTTCAGTCTCAGAATTAGACTGGTGAACCTTTGTACTCTGGAGGAGGTTGAGTTCGTGAACTTGTGGAAGCATCTTATATGTAGCCCGATATGTTTACGAAGGATGGCCCATATCTGAACGTACTGCTTGTTACGCGTTTTGACAGTTTTTTCGGTGACTCAACACGCGCGTTCTGGAAAAAAAGAAAAAAACGTAGCTCCTCTGCAGCAATCCCGCTCCCCTCCTTAAGTAAGCCTCGTAACAAGTCACAGTCATATAACAGAATATATAATGTCAATGCACGCAATATACGAAACAAAGTTTCCGAGTTTGAGACAATTGTAGCTGAAGAAAATTATCCTATTGCGCAAATCCAGAGAATACTTTATTTGAGAATGATAGGGAAAATGAAATTAGCATTGGCGTCTTGCCCTTAAGTTTCAATTTGATTCCTAATTACGTGTTGTAGCTGAGATCATACTGATTACATTTTTGTGGAAATCAAAGATCAGCTTTTCAGAGATTAGATTGCAATAAAGCCTCCCACAGGAACACCATAGGTAAACGAAAGACTTTATGATCAGTTAGCAAAAAATTTAAACGAACACGATTTGACTATAGTGGCAGATTTTAACATGGGGAGAGAATCCCCTTCCAGTAGCTCCGGGCGCAGGCTCTACCTAACCTTACTTGATAGCGCCCAAATACAATTCGTTGACAAAGCTACCTGTGACGAGAACATATCAGACTTAGTTCTTACTACAGATGAGGATATTGTCTAACATACTGATGCTGGAGAAAAGTTTGACACAAGTGATCACCATCAAAACTAGATCGTACGAGACTTCACCGACAAATTACTTATGAAGTAGAATTCAACACTGCTTGTAATGCTGTTCAGTATAGGAGTCATGATAAAGATATCAGATTTAAGACCTGCAAATCATGAGGATCTTCGCATTGCTTTTGACAGGTGAGTATGGGATGATATCGTCAATTAAGACGATGTAGATATAGCTTGGAAAACGTTCAGTAAAACATTCAAAGTAGTGGGGAAAGTTTGTGCCAATGCGTAGCAGCTACTCCAAACACTAAGCCATTGTGGCGGACAGTGAAAGAAAGAACTGCTCGTTTTTACATAAGCAGCACACAAGAAACTCAAGGAAAACAATAACCAACATGAAAGAAACAGCTATGTAATTTTGCACATAAAAAGTAAGAAAATTATATGTCAAAGTAAACGTCATTAAGAAGCGTATACTGCAGAAAACAACAAAACGAACCACAATAATTTCATAGTTATGATACAGCAAGAGAGTTATTATGGAAACCAGTGACTTGGTTCTACACAATAAAGCCACTAGTATTTGCCAATGAAGACAACTCATCCCTGTTGGAGTTCAACATACTGACGTACAAGCTAAAGACATTTTAGCAACAATGAATGGAATGACAAAGTCAGTAAAACGGAAGGGCCTGATAAGATTTCTCTGGCACATTCCGAGAAGTGGAAAATGACATAGTTAAGCCCTTGACTGCTCTTTTCGATAAGTCACTTGCTATGTAGGATGTTCCTGAGGATTAGAAGTTGGCCAATGTAACTTACAAACTAGCCTGTAAACCTATGTAAAACCATCATTCGGGACAAGATTATAAATCATTTAGAGGTTCACCAATTCATGAACGACGAAATCATTCATTTCTTACAAAATTGCTCGATTATTTGCGATATCATCAACACGTATATGAGAGTAAAGCGGCCGATGTCATCTACTTAGATTTTCTGAAAGCATCCGGTAAAGTCCCGCGTCAAAGACAACTAGCAAAAATTACGTAATATGAAATAAATGGGATGTACTTCGGTAGATAAAGATTGGTTGACTGGCCGTATAAAATTAACAGTTAAGCCTCAGAATGGTTAGACGTAACAAGAGGTGTGCCGCAGGGATAATTCTTGGGACCATTTCTCATTCTCATACATATGATGGGTTGCATTGTAACATATCAAAATTTGCAGACGATTCTTAGCTGGGAAATAGATTTACTACAGATATGGAACATTTACAGCTTTAATCTGACACGGACAAACTGATGAATGTGCTCACTAGCGGCAAAGGAATTTTGAAGTGCAAAATTTTACAAATGGGTAGTAAAAAAGAAAAGGCAAAATATAACATGAATTCTATTGAGCTTAAAAAGGTAAACGAGGAAAAAGACGTACGTGTAACAATCTCTGGTGACCATAAGAGAAAATAGTAAGCAGGGGTTTCCAGTTCAAGTCTACGGAAATAATCCTCACTCTGTACTAATCACTCGCTTGTCCCCATATTGAATACTGTGTTCAGTTTTGGTCAGCCTGCTTAAAAAAAAAAAAGTCATACAGTAGACAGAATGGATAGGGTATAGCAACGAGAAACCAAAATGATTCCCGAACCATGAAACAAATCCTCTGAGAAGGTTAAGAGGTGATTTAATTCACGTATTCAAAATTATCAGAGGCTTCGTAATCTCGATCTAAGCAGCTACTTAAGGGTAGATCTGTCTGATTCCACTGGCAGTAATGGATACAGACTAGTGGGCAAACGTTTTACTTTGAATGAGATGAAGTACTTTCTTTCCAACAGGACTGTTAACATATGGAATGACTTACCAATCACAGGAGCTGAAAGCAGTACTATAGACAAATACTACGCATGAAATTTCAAATACGCGACTGGCATTTTTTGCCCCTCCTTCGTTTCATGTAAAGTTAAGAGACATTTCTCATTAAACCATCTATAAGCATTTTTCTTCTTATTACGTTAATCTCTTGACTTCCCGATCTTTTCCGCTGTCACAAACAGCCTCGAATGTACCAAAGGGTCTGTTGCTGTCTTAAGTCCTCTGTATAGTCTGCTCATGTCTGTTCTCCCTATTTCAGGGCTTTCGACGACCTCTTCCCATCCCATCCCGCTGGTGATGATCTATGGTACTTTCCACTATGATGCGCTTCAACTCGTCATTAACCTCCGTCCTGTAAAATTCTTCCTTCTTGAATACCTTATCCTGATTAACTTCTCTGGAATTGACAATTTATGGAGAAGTTTTGGGCTTATCTTCTGCCTTGTCTAAAATATTCTTTTCGAGGTTTCTCTCCTCCTTCCTCATCTTGCTGTACTCGTCGTTCCTTGCCTTCAAAAACCTTTCAAATGATGGCTGGCTGAAGTGCTGCACAGCACGTATCTAAAGCTTTCTGGTTTTTCGAAATGTTTCACTGGACCATATTTCTCTTTCTTCCTACTGTACCCTCTCTCTCTCTCTGCTGCTAATGGTTCTGTCTCCCTCACCGTAGATTTCACAGAACAGTTTCACTACAAATAATCTTTTGTTATGGCTATGAAACTCACATTTCCCATTGTACGCTCACAAGCAATTTGTTTAGTTCTGTATCGTTTACAAGGTTATATCTGCTCTATGAGTCAGGTTTCCCCCTCTGATTTTAACGTCCTTATTAACCGCACATTCGAAATCAGGCACTACATAATCATTTTTCCTAAGTAGTGTATCATATATTTTCCATCTCCATGCTACTATGCATAAAGATAAGATCTAGTAACAAAGGCGTATTAGCCACTCCGTATCTAATATGCTTAAACGACATGCTGATGCGGGAAATTTTATTGTTTACACTCTAAGAACTCGTGTCTCCATGACTCAATATCTCCAAGAGATAATCAGTGCTCCTAATCTACACTTTTATTACTGAAGAACAGAGAGTCCTTTGTGTATGTGTGCGTGTGTGAGTGTGTGTATGTGTGTGTTGTAGGTATGTTGATGTATATTTGCAGCTTTCCAGAATTTTGATGGGAACTTTTCTCATCATTATTATTCATCATTACTCCGGAAACTGCCGCTTTGTACTGAGGGAGAGGTTTCAGCGGTGCCAACCCACCGCCAGATCGATGCTTCCTCGCTCTTGTGTTGCTCGACAATGTGGAACTTGCTTTTTATCTTACGCTGAAATTTCACTGTAATATCTAATGTTATTAAACTGTCTTATCGTCGTTTTCGTGGTGTATTCTTGTCTATTGTTCGTACTCATGACCTCCCCAGCACGACGGTATGACGCTGGGGATACGATGGTCTGGCCTGAGACCTGACTCTTGTGCCCTTGTGCTCAAGGGGTTAAACACTCTGTCGTCCCTGTCGCCATTGTACGTCATCTGTCGCCTTCTTCCAACCCTGCTCCTGCTCAGTGCACCAGCCTGCTTCCTTCTCCTCCGCCCTACTGTTTTCTGCTTCCCTCTGCTCCGCCCTACTGCTCCCTGCTTCTCCCTGCTCCCTGTTTCCCCCTGCTCCTCCCGACAGCTCCCTGTTCCCCCGTGCTCCGCCCCAGGGCCGCCATCCGTCGGCGGTGGCAGGGTTCCTCCACAAACCCCCGTGTTTTCTTTAGCCTGCCATTGGTCTGTCCTCACACCTCGCCCGTGACGTCACGCTTCCCTGTGTTTACATTTGAGGCCGTTGTTGATCTAGGGCCAGGGCTTCTGTAACACGCTTCTGAGGAGCTCCCCTGCTCCTGGCACCCTCCCTCAGGTACGGCGTATTCGTAACCGGGCAGGTGTTACAGGCGGGGTGTCGAGATTGAATTATGAATGCAAAACACCAGGCAAGGAGAGCGGGCCGGGGGTGGGATGCGTCCTTTTGCTACTTTTTTTCAGTCTGTCCAGCAACAACTTTCACAGTACAGATGATGTTTACTTTAACATCCATCATCCAATTAGTCTTATTTGTACACCATTTTCTCGAACTGGGTTTAAAGACAGAGATGTTAGCCTCTTTGTCTAGGGCATTACTGGACGGGTGGAGGAGACGGGAGCGCGTTACTTGATGTCTTCGTTCTTGTCTGTGTGGGAATGTGTAGTCGACCCCTGGGGAGGGAACGACTACTTTTTAAGTCGTCTTCTTCGACGACCTGACGATATTCCTCTCGGTCGAGCATGAAGACGCGTTCCAAAAGCTTATCCTCTAATGTACGACGGTACGACTCTCCGGCATGACGGTACGACTCTGCCTGCAGCACGACGGTACGAGAGTCTTGATAGTCTATGCTATATATCCCAGGGTCGTACCGTCGTACTCAGGCTTTCTGCCATACCATCCCACTCAAGTAGATACAGTCACACTGACAGACAATGTAACGGCAGTAAACTATAGCCACACATCAGCGTGGGGATAAGCACGTCAAAACGCATATTGCAGGGAATCAGTGATCACTAAAAAGTGTTTTCCATAAAGAGGAATGTCAAGCAGACTTCGTTAAACGGAAGTACAGACCCCATGATCCAGTGACGTTGCTCTTCAGCGCCCCAGGAGCGAGGTGCAGCCAGCCACCAGGGAACGGGGTTAGCAAAGCATAGCCAATCCAGGCTATGTTTCTGAGTAGTAATACAGAATGATGAGACGCGTCTCCCTCGGCCTAACCCAACGTCCCAGCCTTAGTGCAGCAACTACTAACGAGATTATCTACACAATAACTCAAGAATTAATCCCTTTAGTGAAGCATATCAACATAAAATCAAATCGTCTCTGCATACCTTGATTTATTCTTAAGTTACGGTGCAGACATACAGGTGAGCAGCTACGCACGACACTGACCGCTCTCTCTCCATGTACCAACGCTACGCGTTCCTGCCCGGGAACCAACGTCGAGACATCGGACTGGAAGGCGAACCCTCAACCGACCATACTACCACGTGTTACACTGCAATGTTTACCATCATAACCAAACTACCGAGACCGAACATGTCAGAACCAGGTACGTTGTGAAGGAGGTTTCCCAACCCAAGTTACATAGGTAATAATCCCAGGTAAATGTCCTGTTACACACCATCGTACGTGAGCCTGTCGCAGATGATAAATCCTTATCTTGCCCTTTTAATCGCCGTTACCTCTGCGTCTGGAAGACTGTGGACACGTGTGGGTGCTAGTGGTGGTGGTCCGTGAGCCGCCACGCCCCCCCCCCTGCCCACGGCACACCAGCGCCTCCCGACGCGAACCATCGCATCGACGCCAAATGTGTACCGAATCTTGCACTGCGAAGCGCACCTACCATCGCGCAGGAAGGCGTTGCTCCCAGCCACAGGAAGAATGAATCGCTTCCTGCCAAACCGCCGGATGAAAATAACGTTGACAAGAAACTGCTTAGGTTACGACCCTTGAGTATGATGGGCCGTTATTTCACCTCATCCTGAAAGGTCACTTAACCAAGGCCAGGCTGTGATAACCCATGAAGCGTACTGTCCTGCTCAAGGGCCGTAGCGTCGTGCTCAAGGGCAGCACTATCCTGCTCAAGGGCCGTAGTGTCGTGCTCAGGGCTCGTTCTGTCGTGCTCTAGGGCCTTAGTGTCGTGCTCGAGGGCCGTACTGGCGTGCTCAAGGGTCGTACCGTCGAGCTACATGGATTGAAAGGACCGATGGTAAATAGTAAAAGCAGAGAAACAGACTTAAAAAACTAACCTCATTAAAGAGGCATGCAAATGCAGTTGTCTGATTAGACACACTGAACCTAATGAGACATTTAGCTTCGTGTTGTATTTCAGGAGGCGAATACCTATCATACCCCGTCTGCCTGAACGTAGTTAAGAAACTGAGATGAGGGAGTAATTACGGAGACTACAATATAATGGAAAAAAATATAATTTGCCTATTTGAGTGTCGCCACTGACTCACTTCCGCCGAGCACTACATTCCACGTCAAAAGTTACTTGACCTCCTTAATGTCACTTCTTCTGTCAGGTGTCACCCTCTCAGATGTCATGTCCCTTATCACCTGTCATTTCCCTTATCACCAGTTACCCTCCCAGCCGAGTGTCATTTCCCAACGGCGTATTAAGTAGGCCGTGTCACCGACCTTATCCACCGGCGATTCACCGGACGTCAGTGTTTACAAGGAAGGTCTTGGACCGCGAGACAACAGACGGCGTGACCCGTGGTTGAGATGGTCCGATAGTTTGCCTGGGGGTATTCAGACCCCCTGAAAGGCCAAGCCCTCAGACCCAAGGGTCGTTAGGTCGTGCTCAAGGTCACTAAGGCGGGTCAGACCACCAGTGGAGGGCGGGGAAGGTGGGCTGTGGAAGGAGAGAGAGAGAGAGGTGTTCGGAGGTGATACCGTCCAGCCCTGCTGCTGGCCAACACACACACTCAAGTATTCAATTCCCTTAAAACGATATCCTAAAAGTAATCAATCTCAGACGGAAACGTTAATAGAAAACGAGTCACTAAATATTGTAATCATCATGGTATCAACAAATACGTGAAAGATTCCTCTGAAGCACATTCAATAAGAAAAACATCAGACGAGGTAAACCACAATTCTGAAGCAGTAGATTAAAAGGCACTGATGAATATAAACAATATGTACCGGCGGACACTGCTGTACCTTATTTATCTGTACCAATGGTCACTGCTGTACCAAGCTGTATCACCGGGGACGCCTGTATTGTATTAATCCGTACGAGTGGTCATCGTTGTATCGTATTAATCTATAACCAGCAGTCATTGCTGCACTGTATTACTGCTGAGAATTATACAGCGCTACAGCGTCTACCTGGGCTGTACACTCGCCTCTGACCTCCGGCCTAAGGGAGATGCTGTAACGCCGTATAGTCATCACTCATGATACAGCGCACCGGTGACTGCTGGCATAGATCAATACATTACGCTAGTACATATTAATACAATACAGAGGCAACTAGAATTACAGATTGATACAAGTTAATACAATACAGCAGTGATCATTGCTACACAATAATACAAAACAGGTGTTACCCAATGGTACAGGTGCATTCAATACAGCGGTATCCGCTGGTACAGACTGATACAACACAGGTGACCGCTGGTACAGATAAATAAAGTACAGCGGTGATTGCTATTACAGATTACAATAGAATGAACATCTGCTGGTAGAGAATAAGAAAATACAGCAGTGATTGCTGGTACAGATCAATACAACAGTGACGCTGGTATAGTTAAGTAAAAGAAAGCGGTGACTACTTGTACACCTTAATACAACACAATATAAGAGTGGTGACTGCTGGTGGAGATTTATATAATACAATACAATGAAATACAATGCAATACAATACAAGAGGGTTGACTGCTGGTAAAGATTAATACAGTACAATACAGGAGGGGTGACTGCTGGGTGGAGATTCCTACGTGGTGTCGGGCTGGAGTTACCTTGGTGGGCGGGCGGGCGGGCGGATGGATGGGTGGATGGGTGGGTGGGTGGGTGGTGGTGGAGGTGTGCGTGTTATCGCTGCGACCGGCCTTATCAGGCCAAGATAAGAGGCGAGGCAGTCTTATCGTCTGCCAGCTCCCGCCACTCGTCACAACACGCACTCTCATTCATGGTTCCTGCCGGGTGTCGAACTCTGGCCTCCTGGTGTGTTAAGATGGTATGTTGTGGGGAAACCCCCACTCTCGAAGTTCACTATCACACAGCCACTTGTAAGCTGCTGTACGCTGACCACATCCACTGTCTCGTAACTCAGTCGATTCCGTCCATCAACAACTCTTGTTCCATAAAAGTACTTCTTCACACCACTTCTGTCGAGTTCTTTAACTTCATGTTACGGCCTCCGGGTTTTCTATCCTTGCATTTTTCAAAGAATTATTCACTGTTGATATAATTAGATTAGTTTAAAAACTTGAAGTTGTAATTAAGTCACTCCTTACTCTTCCTTTTCCAAGGCGGGCAAATTCAGTCTCTAACCTTTCCCCTTTAACTCTGCTTTCTTAATTGCTATATTATTTTTGTTGCCCTCTTCTGAATTTTCTCTATTAGTTCTTTCAGCTTTAAGCGCGGTGACGAACCTTGTGAAGCGAATTCCAATTTTGGTCCTACTGCAGGATGCGAGCAGCCGGCTGCTTTCTGAATGTTTCCTTACCCACATATCTAAATGCTGTTCAAGTGCTCCTAATTCTAGAATCTCACACACAGATTCCCTGGGCTTATTTCCGACGAGATGATACTCACATCGAGGTCTTCTTTCGCTGTATCCAATCTTCATTACTTTACATCTCCATTTCAATTTCATTTATACTTTTCGTCAACTGCTTACAAGGAGACTTTTTTTTTTTTATTTTAGGTTTACGGCCAGATCACCTCGCTTGGACCGGTAAAACCTTCTCAGTCGGTGGCTGCTTACCACTTACGAGAGAGAGAGAGAGAGAGAGAGAGAGAGAGAGAGAGAGAGAGAGAGAGAGAGAGAGAGAGAGAGAGAGA
>JAYMFT010257022.1:0-10822 GCA_038088735.1 Panulirus argus
ATATATATATATATATATATATATATATATATATATATATATATACAGAACCGACCCTGATGCTGGGGGCAGCGTCTGTGATCAGTGACTTGCGACAAATGGAAACAAAAGATCATCAACAACTCTGCCTCCCAGGTCAATAGAAACAACTTTCTTTTATCCTTCTGGTCATCATGAATTCTCTCTCTCTCTCTCTCTCTCTCTCTCTATCTCTCTCTCTCTGTCTCCTTAGATACCTTCCCTCGCTCCTCCTTGCCTCTTCATTTAATCATTTATAATAGCGGCGACTCCTCCTCCTCCTCCTCCTCCTCCTCTTCCTCTTCCCCTTCTCTCTTCCTGATTTCAAACCTCTTCCCCTAACTACTTCTCTAGTATTATCACCTCTCTTCCTCTCTTTCTCTCTCTCTCTCTCCCCTTTCACCCTTTACCAACCCCCTAACTAACCCGTATCCATCATCTTCCTGACCCCCTACCACCCCTTATTACCCTCTACCACCCCTTATCACCCCCTAGCACCCCTTATCACCCTCTACCACCCCTTATCACCCCCTACCACTCCTTAACACCCCCTACCACTCCCATCTTCGGCATACAGCCTTGTGGGACCTTGACCTCCCCTCCCCACCTTCTCTCCCCACCCGCCCACACCAACCAGACGGGTTACATACCTCCGTGCTCCCCGCTGCTACTTTACCCATCACCCCACCTCCTCTCCCTCCCTCACCCCGCTTCTTCTCCCCTGCCTCTCCTCACTTCTCCACTATTTACTTCATTCCCCTAACCATAAGCTTCACGCACGCCCCCACTGATTTCTTACCGCTTCTTTCTTTCACCCCATTCATAATCTCCACATAAATTCACCTTTCTCTCCCCGACCACTAACTCCTACTCCCCAGCACTCCTCTCGTCTCGTCAAGAGATACTCTCCTCCCTCTCAGCTCCCCATCTAGCCTTTCAGCTCCCCATCCAACCTCTCAACTCCTCATCTTGCCTTCAACTCCTCATCTAGCCTTTCAACTCCCCATTCAACCTCTAAACTCCCCATTCACCCATGTCTTCTCCAAGCCCTCTCATCTCCCTAGCGTCCTTTCTCCTCCTCATCCATCAAGATATCTACGACACACAACTAGTAATCACGGCGCATTTGAGAACATTTTCGGCCTAGAGGAGCCCACCTTACCCTCCTCAAGCGTAGAGTGCAGCCTCAGAACTCTAGGATCCCAATAGAAATGGGTTCTAGGTTCGCATGATAATAAGATATAATTTCATATCGTCCTTGTTGACAGTCAATCATCGGCTCTCTTCTCTCGTGTATCTACCTGGCGAATGAAATAACAGGCGATCAGACTTCTGTCTCCTTGTACGACCATGGGAGGAACCACCTGCTTGCCTCCTCACTCCCTCACCAAGCACTCATAGCTCATCACTTCCTCCTCACCGAGCAAAATGAACACCAGGCATTCCTCTGTGGCTCCGCTGTGTCCTGTCGTTCCCGAGATTTGTCCGTTTCATTCGTCTGTGGCTCGTCTACGTCCTGTTGTGGCACAGCTGTGACTCGTTCAGGAGATTTTTCTGTTTTCCCTTCCCTCTGTGACTCATTTATGTCCTGTTTTGTTCAGGAGATCTTTCTGTTTCACACGTCTGTGGCTCTCAGCGGTGTCCTCTTCTCCACGAAATCTTTCCGTTTCCCAATCCATCCATAAACAAAAGACACCTTCTTCCTTCGTCCAAAGGCAGAAAACGCGCATGGCTGTGTCCTAACGCACGCCGACGAGTCGTATCGTGCGCTTTCATTATAGTCATTACATGGCGTAAGGTACGTCAATAGACTTATCATCTGGTGTTACATCTCCTGGGTAGATAATTTGCCTTCAGTCCCTATTAATTACTGAGATTTTTTTTCCTTCATTATCAGGTAGTTTCTCCACCGTCATGCCTGGATTGACAACTCACTTTATACCATCCCTTCACCACAGTGTCTTCACTTCACACACTACGACAGTGACTCCCCCCCCCCCCCCACCTTCACACCGCAGCAAATGTGAAGCGTCGCTTCATCCCGCTTTATCCTCAACACCTTCCCAGCACTTCCTAGCTCATCTCCATATTCAATCAGTTTGTGATCCCTCGGCAATTATAAAATATCTACGTATATCTCCATTGATATCCATATCAACATTGATACTAACACTGACAGTAATATCAGAATTGATATTCATAAAGTCCTATGTGATAAGACTATATTTAAAAAAAAATCATTTCAACCATAACGTAAAATAAAATTGTGAATACGGTACGTGAGAGAACGCTGTTATCTCGCGGGGTAAAAGACATATTGAATAAACTTAATGATGTGTGAAACATTTTCTCGATTGAGGAAGGTTACGTTACTCTCTCTTTCCGGCCGTTCCTGGGCGTGGCCGCTCGAGCACAAGGGTCTGAACCCTGGATCAGGAAATGCCTTCGACTGTAATGAGTGGTCCGGTGCGTGGTTTCCACACATCTTTGGTAATTCTAATTTTCCGAATATTTTTTTCCCCTTCGAGGGCTTGAGGTGACGAGAATGTTAGGTGTCAGTAATAATAATGAAATAGGAGGGAATGAAAAATCAGTAATGGGACGAAGGACTGAGGAGAATGGAGGGCATATGAGAAGTAATTGGTAAAATAGGGTGCAATAAAGAATGGAGAGAGAAGGGAAGAAATGAGTAAAAATGGGAAATAGGAGCGAATCCAAACGTTAGGGAGAGGTAGTGCAGAAATAATGGGTAGTGGGGAGAATGTAGTGGACGGTTGGCAGAGTTGGGGAGAGACGGGAATAATGTGTGGTGCTGGGATGTAGGGAGAGAAGCAAGGAGAGGACAAGAAAGACGACCACCTCGTTGTCACTAGCCATACGTGTCCAGCTGGTCGACTGGCCTCGACCACAGATCCTACACACCACCACTCCCTTTCCATATACACTCACGCCTCTCCCACTGCAAACAATACTGTTCTCTTCTCACGACTGGTACCCCTGTCCCCTCTCGTTCTTGGCCCTTTTCCCCTACTTTCTCTTCCTCCTGTATTCATTTTTTGTATTTCATTTTCTCCCCCATTACACGTTCGTGCTCCTCTGTACTCCATACTTTCCTTAGGCCTTGATGTATCCTCCCTGCCACCGCTGACGACTCGCCCCACACCCGAGGCTCCACACCTGTTCCTCCAACTCCCTCGTTCTTGTCTGGTCTCCCCATGGACTTGCCTATTCCGCTGCGATCTGCCTTCTCTTAATTCTCTGGGACCTTTCCCCTCCAAGTCTTCACTCCTTTTCTACTGAAGTCTTCCCCTCTCTTCTTCTTCTTCTTCTTCTTCTTCTTCTTCTTCTTCTTCCTCAATTCCTTCTTTCTCCCTCCCAACACCTTTCCTCTACTTCCTTACTTCAGTCTTTTCATATTATTAGTTTTTGTTCTTTTTCTTTTACCCTCTCTTCTTTCCTATCTCATTCCACCCGTTCATCCCACCTTTTACCCAGTTCCAAGCCTCCACGTACGTACCCACTAACATCTTCACGGTACTTATCCAATCATCGAAAACGCCACCAGCGCCTTGATGTAGACAAAGTACTCACCCAATCATGTATGACAAGTCTCCCATTTCTGCTTGAGTCGAAGTCATTTACGTTTTCTTTATAAGCCTTTACTGGGCTGCCACCAGTCTTGAAATTTCCTTTCAGTGATTTTCGACAGATTTCATACGTCTCACTCATGTACTATCAGCGTCTCTTCGTTCATCATCCATCCTGGTTCCGAGTGACAGTTCGACCAATTTAATCAAAAGCTTCGTCTCGTCTCACTTAATAGTTACTGATGATAAAACTGACACTTTAACAGCAAGTAGTCTATATCTTTTCTTTCTTCAGCTCAGACACGAAATTTATTTTTAATGTTTTACACCCGTTGTTGATAAGTTTACCCACGTTCGTGAGGTGTCTTTGTCGACTGACATTTGCACGATCTCAGTTCTTTTAGGAAATGTCAGGTTCATATTTAATATTCCACTCGGCTCCTGGCGTCCAATTATAATTCTCTCTCTCTCTTCATGGTCATACACTGAGGCTATTTTATTCACTTCTCTTCTACACAGATGTTATTCACTTTATCGGTCAACTTACAAGGTTTTCAAGCAGCTGTTACGGCGATGGAGGGAGAAAGAAAAAAAAAAAATCACCTTGGGGCAACGCGTCAGAATACACGTAGGTTAAAATGGACGAAAGAAGAAAGAAGTAAGGCCAAATGTCACCCAAACAGGGAGACGGCATTTGCCTGGTAACAAAAATTGTGACACGACGTCAAACGATAATTCTCGGATATATATATATATATATATATATATATATATATGTTTCTCTTTCTCTTTTCTCACCTTCAATATATATATATATATATATATATATATATATATATAAAAGGCTGATGAAGCACATTGATAAAATTCAACCCTGTTCTTGTATTCCCCTGAAAAAGAAAGTCAATATTTGTCCCCTTTTCTCTCCGTCAACAGTTTCTCGTCTTGCAAAGCGGAAGCAAAGGCGTTAGTCTTGCCTGTGCGTTCTTTTTTGCCTCAGAGTCAAGGCGGTGGGTACCTCCCATGAGCCACATATGCAGTGAGAGCGTGTATGGCCTTAGTATCATCTTAAAAGAAAAAAATAACAAACCTGAAGAAGGTGTTCTCGATCTTTTTAATCAGTGGTTACGTCTTGATGCTGAAGGCCTTAGTAGCCCTGGAAATCAGGAAGCCTCAGGTACAAAAATACCCCAAACCCAATTGGTAATTCCTGCCCAATATTTTCTCTTGCTAGGCGTCCACTCCACCTCTTCCCTTGCCGACGCTGCCTCACAACAGTGACGTTAAGGTATGCTAAAGATGCGGAAAGGATTCGTTTTGGTTCCATAGTCTTACCCGTAATGGAAGAGCCTTTGGTCACTTGAGATGGGAAGAGGAGAAAAAGGGGGAACGAACGTGTGGTGTTCTAACGAGTATATTTTGACAACGAGACAGAGAGAGCCAAAAATTGACGGAAAATAAAGACAGAAATGCAGAAATAAGGGATGAATGTTGAACACATAAGCATTCACAGGAAGACGTGTTGCGGAATCGGCAAATGCGCAGCGGGACAAGAAGCAACATATACGATATGACGTTGGCCAAAAATATAATAAGTCTTTATTGTCGAAAATGACAGAAAAAAAATGAGGAAAGATCTCGTCCAGTACGACGTGTACAGAGCAACCAGCACCTGAGCGTTGCCGTAAATCCCTTCAAAGCCTTCGCTACAAAAGCGTCCATCATTTAACCACCAGGTATAATCAAGTTACGCAAAGCTGAAAATTATGAAGAAAATCATTCCATTGAAAAACAAGTTTTTTGTTAAGTTTTTTAATGCATGTACCTCATGAAGAAAAGAAAAAAGTGTTAAGAATAAAAAAAAAAACTATGTATCCGGTCTCGTTAATCTGCCTGGATTAACGAAGGCGAAGAAGTGACATCTTGCTCATGCCAAGTATCTTTAGATATAATAATTGTGATGCAATACGGCAGTTCGTTTGCAGGAGTGTGTGTGTGTGCGTGTGTGTGTGTGTGTGTGTGTGTGTGTGAGGGCAGTTAAGTTTAAAGGTACTCGTTAAACAAGTCGATGGACAAACCGATGGACAATCCTCTTGAGCCAGTTCAGTAGAAACGAGAACTAAGAGTCCCTTATAGAAACCTCTTGGAGCCAGGATAAAGAAAACGATGGTCAGAAACAAATAATCCAAAATGTAAGAAAACGTGATAACAAGGAATCATAGAAAATGGAATGCGAATTAAGAATGGACTGGAGAGAGAGTGATCCGTGGTATTGAACCTCAAAGTGATTAATTTGGCTCGCGTAATCGGACTACAGCCAGGCGCGTACCTTCCAGCCAAGCAGCCAGATACAGCGAACTAATTGTTCGCCTACGCAGTGTGTATACAGGCTTTATATATACGTACATCTCGAGCAGGCAGAACTCACTCTTTCGTCACGTCTTGTTAACCCAACCTTCCATCTATTCATTCCTCGGCACCCACTCTCTTCATCCCCCTGGCAAACTCCTACGCGTTGACGCTGCCGCTTCACAACACCTCCCTACCAAATCTCTATTTTGGACGCTGATGCGCGACGTGTTGATCATGTTGATGTGTGTGTGTGTGTGTGTGTGTGTGTGTGTGTGGATTCATCACTACCTTTCTTGTACATTCGGGGATGGAGCTTTATACCCTTCTTCCTCTTTTATTGTCGTATATCTCCTTCCCTTAGCTTGTTCCACGAGTCCACACCTCTGTCGCTGAAGTAACGTGTCCTCACGTCCCCCTCCGTGCACTCGTCTGGCAAAGCTTCCGTTCGTGCCCTCCCGTCTCAGCCTCTGCCTCTGGCGTCGAAGGACTGTTCTACGTAAACGTCGTCATGGCCTCTGTGAAATTCGTACGTGTTTGTCACCTTCTCTCCTGACACTTCTTCTCATCCGGTGTGGGTAAGCTGAGGGCTTCCCTCCGGCCTTTATACCCCAGTTCACTCAGATCCAATCCTCGTTCTTGTCGCATTCCTCTGGACCCTGTACGGCAAATCTATGAGGCTCTATAAATGAGGAGGCTGAGGCTCTATAAGTGAGGAGGCTAAACAGACATTGCCAAGGTACTCCGACTTGGGGCGATCATACAGAGGATTACAAAGGAATTCAAGCAGAAACAGACCATCAGGTCCTTTCGAGACTGTTTGTGATAGTGGAAGATGTCAGGAACTTATAAATCAGTGTGGTCAGGATAAAAAAGCCGGAGAGATGTTTGAAAGAGAAAATACCTGCAAACATTTCATGCAACTAAAAAGACACAAATAATGTCCGCAGTGGACCTGAGGCGAAATATTCATAGAGTCCATTCTTAAACGTATTTGTGGGGCTTCTGTCAACCACTTTAATCACTAAATCGTCCCATACGTTAACGACCCTTGCGGAGACAAAATCACCTCGCCTCATTCCAGGTGAAGCGTTCGCCCACGTACGTCTACATATCTCTGAGCAACCCTCAGTCCACGATCGTGTGGGCAGTTTCTGACCAGGATGTACTTATCTTCCCCCACAATCCTCCTCCCGTGCTGTTCGGGCGAAAAGGTCAGTGTGATGTCAACACGTAAGCTCCTCTATCTAGCAGGACGAGTACCGTACTATCACCCCCGGATGTAGTACACTCCACCTGGTTATGTGTTTTGCATCCTTCACCACATCTTCATGATTTAGCATCTGCCAGGGTTAAGACTTTCCCCAAGGCATTTTGTCTGACCACCGCTGCCGCTACATCCTGTTCAGGTCCTTCTGCAGCTATTTACGGCCTTTGCAGTCCTCTTTCGTCATCTTAGCATCATCGGCAAACATGTTCAAGCATTAATCCACCTCTCATCTGCTAAATCATTTACGTGGATTAGGAATAGCAGCGGCGCCAGCACCGAGCAGCCCTTGAGGAACCCCATTCGTCACCCACCCTCCTCCCAGCTTGAGCAGGATTCCCTGACAGGCCGTCCTCAGTCTCCTCCCCGTAAGGCAGCTGTTAATCCACCTTGATTAGATCTCCTCCGACTCCAGCTTGGAAAGTTTAGCTTCATCATCAGTCTTTTATGGTGGACATTATCGTCAGGCGCCCTCTGGCAGAACAGGAAAATACCATCCACCCCCACCCCACAGTGTAGATTACTTATTCGTACTGTACTCTTGGGGCATCCCATCTCTTGAGCAAAGACTTGTGTGTGTGTGTGTGTTTATGTGTGTGTGTGTGTGTGTGTGTGTGTGCGTGTGTGTGTGTGTGTGTGTGTGATTATGTCTATGTACAGCGGTATTTGTAAAAATCAATTTATACACACGTTACACAACAACATTACCCTTTTCACAAAGGGATATTATTTCCCAACTCCGCCCCTCTGGACCTTACATATCGCTCTAATATTACAAACTCCCCTTTCAGCTTATCTCTAAACCCCTCATGACCACAATGCAACTACAACACTGAAGATATCGAGAATTTACTGCTCACACGAATCGTGCAGTACAAATGGCTTGGTAAACCATTTTCTAAGAAGTAAAAGAAATAGAACTCTGGAGTGATTATCGGTAACGACCTTAAATACGGTAAACAATGCCTAAGAGCATAAGATTTAGCGAAGAGGGTGTTAGAAATCATAACAATAAACTATAAAATGAAGGATACAACGCTCACCGTTTACAATGCTCAGGTCAGGCCTCACCTGGAATACAAAGGTCAGTTCTGGTCACCAAGCCTGACTAAAGACGAATGGAAACGAAAAAGAATTCAAAGAATAGCAACCAAATCAATTCCCTTCATTCAGAGATAAGTCTTTTGAGGAGAGACTCAAAAGACCTGAAGAGTGAGATTTGACTTTCGTCATAACTTTTAAGTCCTCTTTAAGGAGACTGATGACGTAGAGAGCGTTCAGTTCCTCGAAAGGTGTAAAGACAGAAAAACTAAAGGACATCAGCTGAAGTTAAACAAGAAAGTTCTTAAAAAGAGGTGTAAAAAAAGTACTTTCTTCAATATAAGAGTGGAGGACGAATGGAATAAGACTACATGGCGAAATTCTAAAGCGGACACGCACGCAGAAGTTCAAAAGATGGTAGAGAGGGTTCAAGAGATGAGGTTCAACGAGCGTAAATCTCCCTCCCCGTACATTAGAAATAGGTAACTACGTACACACAGGAATAAAGGACAGACTCCTTCTGTGAACAGAAAATTAGTGGAACGGAACAAAAGACGCTTGCTGGATGAACCTTCTCTTAACGGTCTGGAGTCATCAGAGACGTCCCCACAGGGCACGGTTCTGGAACCGTTGCTCTTCTTGATCCCTGCGGAAATGACTTTTCGGAAGAACTGGACCTATACCCGAATTTGTCTGCGGATGATGCAAAGGGTCATGAAGAAAGTAAAGTATGAAGTGGATTGCATTTAACTTACAAGTGGGCCTAGATGAATTTCAAAAGCTTAACTGATATATTGTTAATGAAAGTCAACCCGAGTAGATGCGAAGTAAGGAAATGTTCAGCAACTTATTCACAGAGAATATTAGTCCAAAGAAAAAAATCGATAAGGAAATGTTCAGCAAATTCTTCACAGAGAATACTGGCCCAAAAATCAGATCATGCTTCATTTTCAGTCGACTCGGTTCATATTTCCCATCTCGCTAAATGCTCACCCGTCCGCCGCACCCGCTCTCGCCCACAGCACAACCACTCCTCACACCTTGATAGTTCGCCTTCGTTTCCACTAACCTTTGAATCTGTGGTGCGTTCCTCGGCCCCCGATACATTTTCACCAAAGGAGAGTTCCTCCCCCTCTCTCTCCTCACCTCTCCTTGCCATGGTTACTCCAACTTCTCCTACATACCCTCGCCTTTCCATACAACCACCCGATTCGTCAACATGACCCATCTTTCACCGACGCGATAACTTAACCCCATAACTATCCGTTTACTGATACATTCCCCATAATCCCACCCCATCAGCTAGAACCTCATTCCTATTACCTCCATCCCATCCCATTTGCTTGTCATGCTACGATCGATTCCCCCATTCCCTATATGATTCCACTCATTCCCACAACCCCGTCATTCCCCATTCGACGCTAACCAGTCCATGAGTACTCCACTCACCTGCACGACCTCCTCTTCCTCCTCCTCCTCCTCCTCCTTCTCCTCCTCCTCCTCCTCGGCATCAGGCAGTATTGCTCAGTGACCCGCGTCCACCAGATAATAACCCAGATAACGCCCACACCATACCGGGTGTGTGTGTATAAGTCGGTCTGGAACCCGCGCCCAGCTTCGCCCTGTAATCTAAAGCGTTTAACTGCTGAGAAGTCGGAGACGATTCTTATCGCGGCGTTTGTGAAAGTAAATGTTACCATCACCGGACAGGATTCCGTCATTATGTACAGAGAGATTAAGGACATGTATGTGTCTAACAACTTTTGAAAATAATTAGTCTTTGGCTATGGAGACGCTTCTCGTTCTACCTAACTTAGGTCATGTATACTGATGTAAACATTCGCCCCCTCTGCCTCCAAAAGGTCTCTCCAACAAGAAAAAGTTCTCCCCGTGTTGTTGGGCCGTGAAATTGCCTCTTTCTTGACTCAAAATTACTCTATCCATTTCAAGGGATAAATCGTTTCCTCCTCTTTGGAAACCATAAAACTCACTCGCGTCCGTAAAAGACGAGGCATGCAGTTCTTTTAAGAATACGTATCCGTCTTCTGTACAGATGTGAGTCGCTGCTTCCTTTAGGGGATAATTTACGAGTACAATTTTCCCACAAGTAACCCCATAATGGCTCAAGATTGCAGCAAACCATCTGTGGCATCGTTTGTTGTCACTGGCAAGACAGGGCTAATTTATTGCCCTTGACACGATATTCTCTCGAGAGTATCAGCTTAATTAACCTTTTTCTTTTCTTCAGTGCTGTCGAACACTTTACCTTCATAATTTTTCAGGTCTGTAATCAGTTCTTAAACTCCACGGCAAAAAGGAGATTTCTTATCTCTCTTATCAGAGTAACTATGCTTTATATATATATATATATATATATATATATATATATATATATATATTCGCAGCGCAGATCATTACCATGAATTTGTCCTTACAGTTCTGGCATTAGTGTTGACTTAATTTTAACGTTGGCAGGCGACAGTAGTGACATATTCCTTGCCCAAAACCTACATATATATATATATATATATATATATATATATATATATATATATATATA
>JAYMFT010257033.1:0-10821 GCA_038088735.1 Panulirus argus
ATATATATATATATATATATATATTCAATCCTTAGTCTGGTACCTATTTTATCGAACAAACCTTAGGGGATGGATGAACAGCTGGGTTTACCGTGGACCGACTGCCGCATCCAGGATTTGAACCTGTGCGCTCGACCCTGGGCGGGCGGGCGGCCCGTGAATGCTTCACGGACAGGAACGCTAATCACTACACCACAGGTGTCCATTTCACGTTATTTCATGCATGCGGTACTTCTGTCTCTCTGATTGTTGTGTTGTATTATAATATTGCTGGCTGATGACTTGAACGGCTATTAAGAGCTAAGGTCACTAAGCCAGATTGTGTTCGCTATTTACAAAGTACAGTTATCAGTTAGAAGCTTTATCTTCCATATTCATGTATACTCGGTAGTGTATTACGTTATATTAATAGATTCATGATTATTTTGCTTAAAATCTTGCATTTAACATTCTTGAAGGGTAACTTCTTCCTAGGTTTGATATATCCAAGCTCGTGTATGTGAACTTTCCCTCAAACTTAAGAATTTACACGTCCTAAAGTTTGGAAACTAGCTAGCACTCTGTTGTGTTTGGCAAATTTATGGAATATTTTGCATGATGTGTATGTCTAAATTTAGATGTTCAATCGTCTCACAGCTTTTCATGTTTTTGTAAGATAACTAACTGTTAAGAGGACGTTAATGACCCATGAGATCATCATACGCCTGGCAGCGATATGGTACCCAACCTGTGACGTCATCGTTCCGCTTTCCAGTCACGTAACGCTTTTACTCGTAACAGGCGCTTATTTTTCGCAGTATGTTAATTCTTTGTATAACATTAATTCGTTGTTCTGTACTCGTAACGTGAGTAACAAGATCTGCTGTATATTATGTTTCAATGGAGAGAGATGGAGTAAGTGCCACCAAAATGACGTAAGGGATACGTATACAGTTGATGTTTGCAGCAGCAGCAGCAGGCGGGGTTTGTGTAGTGTTGTCTTTCTAAGCAAACTCCTGCTATTTCCTTTGGCTGGGCAAGGATGCTTCCCACATGCCGGGGAAGCTGGTAAATCTTCGCACTATTTTTGACATGTTCCTTTTTTTGTAGAATATATATTTATATTCGGAAAGTTCACTTCAATGAGAGATTTGTGAAACGAACAAAGAAATGTTAATCAAATGTTAAGGAATTTAAATGCATATATTGTCTTTGACATGTTTTTGTATCGTACTGAAGTATATCACGAGCCAAAAGTTTTTGTTTCAAAAGATTTTTATGTAAAGACAAAAGATGCTGAATATATCTGATCATAATGGCGAAGTTGGCATTCATTTAAAAGCATCTGTATCGCTGTTAAAACTGATAGGATAGCCATTTGCCTATGTGAACAGTTACTTTGATCAGCGCAATGTTTTTCGTGTCATATTGTTTGGACAAGGCTGGCGGAGGAATGTGTCGGAAGAGTGTTGTCATGACGGGAGATGAATGACCAGCACATCCTGCTATCGAGCCTTTTATACAAGTCACCAGTAATGCCTCACCGCACATATTTAATGCAAACCTAATTATAGCGTTTCATCACTTGATTCCGCTGTACACACCCACATGTGATGTCTTCATCCCTCACATTCAATATAACACTTGCAAGAACACAAGCTTCCATTCTATGAAAATATCTAAAAAAAAAAAAAAAACCTAGGATGTTAAGGAGCCTTCATCCACAAACAATTATTTTTTGTGATTATTTAAGGGTAATACACATGTAACCACGTCAGGTAATACTTTTGTTGTGTACAGAACAAAAATCCACAACATTAATATGATGTCTACATCTGTATTGATGATGTCATGGTGGATGAAGTCTCCCAATTGGCGTTGATGTCACGTGGTACTGAGGTCTAGGTTAGATAGGCTACAGGCTTTCGTGTTTTCTAAGGTCCAGGTACGAATGAGAGGTCATCATACCCTAGGACCTTGGCGTAATCACAGGTCGCCATGTCGAGACTAGTATTAAGGGTTTTGTCGTCTGCTGAGAACCAATGTAGGTTGGTTAAAGTTAACCAGACCTGTAGCAGTGGTGGGCAGGTTAACACGGCAGAAGCATAAGGAAAGTTAGGTAGGAGACTTGACCTTGACCTTTACGTTAAGGACAAGTTGAATTTATAGTCAGACATAACGAGCTTGGCAATTGGCTCAGGATTGCTGCCTCCACCGCCAATCACGCGGTCGCTTTGAGTTGTGTTAACCTCTTGAGCACGACCTGACCTGACCTGACCATTAAGGGTCAGGTTAAAGATCAAAGTAATATACGTACGACGAGTCGTATCGCTATGCGCTGATTTAATACATATTTTAGATTTTTGTGTAGATTGGATTCTGTGGAATTTGTAAAGCACTAGAATTAATGTTTATTCAGCGCTACTAAGCATTAAAACAAATCCAAAATTAGAAAATATTGCCGTAGAATGTACATTTTGCCGTAAAAAGTGGACCAAAATTATTTAGGGAATAGATTTGATAGTCTGACAAATCCATGTGGGTGCCCGGTGAATGTTTTGGACAGATGGGTTTGGGTGAGTCGCTGGTAAGATTTACCGTAGAAGGTGCAGGTAAGGAATTAGGAACACCCTTTGGTATAAATGTTTGGCGTAGAAATAGGACGCATGTCCAGTACGTTCTCACTGATGATATTAACAAAGAATGTCGTGACCCACGCGGTAGGTGGCGGTATTTGTGTACGTGACTGGCAGTGAGATGCCACCATCTGTCATACATCTGTTCAACGTCCTCTAAACGTGACATTCATGAATTTCATCTACCATCCTTACGTCACTGAAGTTGACGGGTGACTGACGAGGGTGATGGTAGGAGATGCGGCGCCGCCGGTGGGTGGCTCGTGACGTCACTAACGAGACCAACAGACGCATGCGCCCACATTTCCCAGTCGGAGGAGTCACCTCCCCCCCCCCCTGTTTTTGGATTTGCGAAAAGACCGTCATGTAGATTACGTCTATGTATACCTGTAATGGGAGGATTCCATGGCAGTAATTTGTTACTAATAAATGGGTTGTAAATACGAAAAGCCTTTTTTTTTGTTGTTGTTAAAGATTCCGGACCATTACAGGACTCAGGACCATGAAAAGGATTCAGGATCTGAAAAAGCAACGAGGATCATCAGTGACAGAATCGTCAATTGACTTAAGATTGTTAAAAGGATTCGCAGCTATTAAGAGACTGCCATGGCTTAAAAAGCCGTTAAAGTACTCCGGGCTATATGTAAAGTACCACAAAAGAATTCGGTCACGAAAAAACTCAGTACCAGGAAAAGACTCTGCAACATAGTACTGTGAAGGGGCTTAACCATTACTCTACTATTGAGGGTACGGTAATGGGTGTTTGAATATTAGCGTATCCATAATGGGTGTTTGAATATTAGCGTATCCATTAACGGTCCCGAGATGTCAACAGAAAACAGAAGGTGAAGAACTATGAACAACTTGAAAATGCTTGTTATGTCATACGTGAAACTAGCTGAAGCTGATTCCTTGAAACAGAACGCGATTCATGGCACTACGAAGCTCATTTCTGGCAACAATGGCAATCCTTGGCTACAAGGGAATTCATAATACAGCGAAACTGATTTACGGCAACATGGATCTTTGGCAACAATGATGATGATAGCTGGCACAACTAAGATGATTTCTGGCAACCCTGAAGTGTGTAGAATATAAAAAAATATGGATTTTTTTTTTTAACTACATCAAATCACTGAAGGAATTCTTGAAGTATGTTGTAGTCATATTGTGAGCTAGGAATAAAGGAATGAACTTAAACACTTAGTTTGCAATGCAGTTGTTGCCACATTAGAACAGTTTGTACAAAAACATTTAAATGGTGATTTCAATGGATACAGAGAGCTATTGATTAGATTAAGACCTGAGGTAGTTTAGAAGGTTTACTTATGGTATGTTAGTAGTTTACTTATGGTATGTTAGTAGTTATATATCTTTAAAAAAATTTGATGATTTAAGAAAGATGTGAAATATTATCGGGATGATAAGCGAAGGTAATGCTTTTAACCCCGCTATCATTATCATAATGGCGGAAATGCTATGTAAGAACGAGATGATTAAATATTCTTCTCTCATTTACGAAAATCAGACACTAATATGAAAGTTTTTGCAAATTATCTCTCATAACAACAGAGAAGGAAGCGTTTTGCGTCAAAGCATCTGAAGATTGAAGACATTACAACAAAAAATAAGTGAGAGATGATTGTATGGCAAGACTTTTAATTGATAGTTTGTGGAACTGAAGTCAGTCTGTATCAAGACACGTTTATGTGTACTTATACGAAGGTGAGTCGCAACTATTTAGTACTTAAGTGATCAGATTTAGAGCCAGAGTGAATATTTTTTCCTCTTAGATACACACTTGAATCCAGAGGTTAACTTAATAAGATGTTGGTTTGATTAGGCAAAATACTGGTCGTAATGTTACACTGTCCTATAATGGTGATGGTGAGGTCTGTCATTGTACCGCTGGTGGTGATGGTAAGGTCTATCTCTGTACTAGTGGTGGTGATGGTGAGGTCTGTCTCTTTACTAGTGATGGTGAGGTCTGTCACTGTACTAGTGGCGGTGATGGTGAGGTCTGTACTAGTGATGTCTCTTTACTAGTGATGGTGAGGTCTGTCACTGTACTAGTGGTGGTGATGGTGAGGTCTGTCTCTGTACTAATGATGGTGATGTCTCTCTGTACTAGTGGTGGTGATGGTGAAGTCTGTCTGTATACAAGTGATGGTGAGGTCTGTCACTGTACTAGTGGTGGTGATGTTGCGGTCTGTCACTGTGCTAGTGGTGGTGATGGTGCGGTCTGTCACTGTACTAGTGGTGGTAATGGTGAGGTCTGTCTGTACTGGTGATGGTGAGGTCTGTCACTGTGCCAGTAGTGTTGATGGTGAAGTCTGTCATTGTATTAGTGGTGGTAATAGTGAAGTCTGTCTGTACTAGTGGTGTTGATGGTGAGGTCTGTCACTGTACCAGTGGTGGTGATAGTGAGGTCTGTCAGTGTACTAGTAGTGGTGATGGTGAGGTCTGTCACTATACCAGGGATGGTGATGAAGGTCTTTTTCTGTACTAGTGATGGTGATGTCTCACTGTACCAGTGGTGGTGATGGCGAGGTCTATCTCTATACTAGTGATGGTGTGGTGTCACTGTACCACTGGTGGTGATGATGAAATGTCACTGTACTAGTGTTGGTAATGGTGAGGTCTGTCATTGTACCAGTGGTGGTGATGTTGATGTCTGTCTCTGTACTGGTGGCGGTGATAGTGAGGTTATCACTGCACTGGTGGTTGTGATAATGAAGTCTGTCACAGTAGTAGGGGTAGTGTTGTTGAAGTATGTCATTGATCTAGCAGGATTGATGAGCTCTTTCACCGTTCTAATGGTGGTGATAATGATGTCTGTCATTTAATTGTAGTAATGGTGAAGGTTGTCATTGCACTAGTGGTCGTGATGGTGGTGTCAATCACTGTAGGCTGCTAGTGATGGTGAGGTCTGTCACTGTACAAGTGGTCATGATGGTGAGATTGTCACAGTTCTAGTGGCAGTGATAGTGAGGTCTGTCACTTTACTAGTGGTAGTGATGGTGAAGTTTGTCACTGTACTAATGATGGTGATAGTGAGTTCTGTTACTCTAGTAGTGGAGGTGATGATGAGGTCTGTCACTGTGCTAATTGTGGTGATGGTGAAGTCTGCCACTGTGTTAATAGTGGTAATGGTGAGGTCCTTCATTGTAGGCTGCCAGTGGTGGTGATGATGAAGTTTACCAGTAAATTAGTGGTGGTGATGGTGAGGTCCATCACTGTAGGCTACTGTATAGTGGTGGTGATGGTGATGTCCATCACTGTACTAGTAGTGGTTATAGTGAGGTGTTTTACTGTGAAAAGTGGGAGCAGGTACCTGGAAACCCACCCCTTTTTTTAATTTTAATTTAAAAATATATGGAACAGTAGAAAGAGCCAAGTGAGGAGTGCTCATCACCTGCAAAAGCTCAAGTTGGGGTGTCTGAATGTGTGTGGATGTAACCATGATGAGAAGAAGGGACAGATAGGTAGTATGTCTGGGGAAAGAATCCTAGATCTTGTAGCTCTTGCAGGCAGGAAAGCTCAAGGTGTGGGAGGAAAGCAGTGAAGAATTTTGATGTAGACATAAGGCATATATACAGTGACAGGTAGAGGGTGAATGGTTCCGGATGAAGGTGGATCTGTTGCAGGGGTGTTGTATATCACCATGACTGTTTGTGTATGGGTGGGGTGGTGTGAGAGGTGACTATAAGGGTCTTGGAAAGAGGGCCAAGAGTACAGTGTGTTGGGGATAGAGTTGCTTGGGAGGTGAGTCAGTTGTTTTTTGCTAATGACATGGCTTTGGAGACAGATTTGAGTGAGAAACTACAGATGCTGGTGTCTGAGTCTGGGAGAGTGTGTGAAAGGAGAAGGTGAAAACAAATGAGAACAAAAGTAAGTTTATTCTGTTGAGCACTGGAGACAGAGAGGTTGTTTGGGGTGTGAATTTGAATGGAGAAAACTTAGACAAAGTGAAGTATTTTAGTTCCTTAGGAGTGGAATGGCAGCAAAGGAAATCATATGAGCTGAAGTGAGTCATAATGTGGGGAAGGAGGCAGAGTCCTGGGAACACTGAGGAATGCATGGAAAGAGGTCACTATCTAGGAAGGTGAAGAGGGGCATGTTATACATTATAGTAGTCCCATTGGTGTTGTACAGATGTGAGGCATGGGCTAAAGATGAGATTATACAGAAGAGGGTGAATGTGTTGGAAATGAAATGTTTAAGGACCGTGTGTGGTGTGAGGAGGGTTGATCACGTAAGAAATGATAGTATATGAGACAGGTGTAGTGATAAGAGTATGGTTGAGAGAGTTAGAAAGGATATGCTGAAATAGTTTGGAAATATGGAAGAAAATGAGCATGGAAAGGTTGACAAAGACTATATATGTGTCAGAGGTGGAAGGGACAAGGTGAAGGGAGTGACTGAATGGGAGATGGAAGAAGGAAGTGAATAAGGTTTTGAATGCCTAGGGCCTGAACATGCTGGAGGGAGTTAGGCATGCACGGATAGCAGGAATTGGAGTGATGTGGTATACAGGTGAAAAATGTTTGGGCTGAACCAGGGTATATGCAGCAGTTAGGGGGCTTTGGTTTCAGTACATTATACATGAAATGTAGAGAATGGATGTAAGTGAATGAGGCCATTTCTTCATCTCTTTCTGACACTTTCTTGCTTGTGTGTGGAACAGCTAACAAGTATGAGGGAAAAAAATTAGAGAATACAAATGGTGATTATGACAAGTGTAGTAACCTAACATGTCTGTAACATAACAAGACTAATTTGGAAGTGTAGATATACTGAATAAGGGACTTGAAGTCTTAGTACCCTACACTGGTACGTCACAATCTCCTCTGTCTCCCCTATCTTGTGTGTGCCCTTTAAACTATCACTCCCTACTCTGTGTGACATTGTGAAGTTTGTTTGGGTATGCACCATAAATTTCGTGGCAGATGTGTAAGGTACACAACTTTGCAGATATATAATGAGGTCTCATTTCTGTTTTAATTACCCTACTTCCTTCCCCGCTTTAGGCACATGGGTGGTAATGAACTCTGATGATGACTACAGTGACTATGAAGATCAAGAAACAGTGCTAAGATATCAGTTCTCTTCATCACAGGGTGATGAGCTGGTCCAGGGCATGTACTGTGGAATAAATAACTTATCTGATGAGGATGGAGATAGAAATAACTTATCTGTTGGTGAAAAAACATTTGAAGACATAAGAAATGGTGACAAAGATGTAATTGTGCATCATTCTGGAGGCAAAGAAATACTTACACAAGACCTCAATCGGTTCAAAATTAACTCAGGATGCGAAGCAATTCAGATGAACATTAAGAGTACCGAAACATTTATGTCACACTGTCAAAATGCATGTTTTTCTCCTGTGCCTACTGATTCACCAGTTGTGACAAGCAGGTCTAGATATTCCCAACTCCTCAGCATTATGAAAGGGAAGAGCTGTCTTAAGAATATAAATGGTATACAAGGAGAAGACTGTTTCCAAAATAAAAGTAGTATACAGAGAGAAATTGATCCTTGTGAAGTGGACCACGCAAGAGAACAGAAATGGTCTCAAGCTGTAAATGCCCCAAGCACTTGGGAAGAACCAAGACATAATACTCTTGAGTTTTGGTCATGCATTGGTAATAATGTTAATTACACATCAACATTATTCTTTAATGAAGATAGAGATGTGGAATCTTGTCCACGGAGCTGTCTAGATGATTATTCTCATCAAATGACATGTGATGCTAATGCATGCAATGACAGAGGAGAATTGTTGAGTCCTATAGAATATCCATATGGTAGATTATTTGGAAAAAAGACAGAAGTTAGATTGAATGACAAAAAGGCTTTATTTTCACACACTCCTCACTGTTCAAAAACACAAAAAGATGTAATGTTAAAGGAGTCCTTGGACAGCAGAAAGAGAGTCTTACATAATTTTGGAACAGCTTCTAGTCCAAATAAGTGTAATATCCCTACTGATGTAAAGAATACTTTATTTAAGAAAGTAAAAGAGCAGCTTAATGATTTTTATTGGAGAATAAAAGTTAACAGCTATGCCCATACACTGTCATCAGTTCCAGTTAAGGAGAGAGAAGCCCTCTCAAAACTTGAAATTCATGTAAACCAAATAAGATTGACTACATCACCCACTGACATGGACCAAAAATTGTCAACATTCTCTTGTGCACTTCGAACTGATGTTTTATTAGCTAACCTCTTTTTGAATAACTTCATGAATTATGTCCTCTCAGCTTTTGATAAGGAGAAAAACCTAACTGGGATTTGTGATATTCTTGAGTGTTTAATTCCTTGTGTTAGGACTGTAATGATTGGCCAAGTTGGAGAGAGAGTTATAAGTAATATTAAAAATGAAAAACTTCCCCAGGTTCTCTATAACACTCTAGTGAAGATATTTAGGAGGGAATCTAAATACAGAGTGACTGATATAAAAAATTTAATGCAGTATCAGAGTGGTAATAAAGTCATCAAGGCTCACATAGTTCGCATGAGCCCTGAGGATTCACAAAGATTATTCCAGGAAACCTTTGCTGATACTGGGAATCTCTCTGATTTATACCTTATATATACCTGGCAGATTTTCAAAATATTTGAAATAGAAGAGGGGAATATGAACCAGGCATCTATATTGTCACTGTCAGAAATGATGGAAGAATCAGGAAAATTTATAAGCATAGTCCCAGCTAAGGAACTGAAGGATAAGGAATGGAAGGTTCCTTACTCTCACCTTGGCAACAGATGTCTGGAATCAGAGCCAAGTAACAAATATAAAGAAGCTTCTCATCCTGTGGTTGATTTAAGTTTTGAGTGGACAGATTTTCGTGTTGGTCATCTGTATGAAAATGGAGTTGCATTTCTGGTAAATGTAACTGACTGGGCTGATCATTTGCATGAACTCTCACTGTCCATTGAAAAGTTAGAAGTAAAAAGAAAAGTGAAGTTCATACCATCCTTAGGATCATCTTATGCATTAGCACTACAGGTAAGAGGTTCATTTTGATATTTATACAGTATCTAGACTCTCAGAATGCATGTGATTTTGTCCTGTACATGTGTTTTGTGTAGATTATGCATTAGACAGTAATAGGGATGGATGAATTTGAGCAAAAAGAAGCAGACATTAATAGGTCCTTTTTGTAAAGGGTTTGATAGGGTAAATAAAAAGCTAGGTCCAAGAACATTAATCAGAAATTTGTTGTTATTATTAGCCTATATCAGTGATGTGATGTATATGGAATTTCTCCCATCATTTATCATTTCTTCTTCATCTAACCTTTAAAGAGTCAGGTGTACAAGCAACTAAGAACCTCTGATTAATCTTTTCATTCTTATTCTTACAATCTATTTATCTTTCATCCAAGATGGTGTTTGTACAAACCACACAGAATGGTTCACTTACAAGAATACTGACTGCTGAGCAACTACAAATACTCAATACCTTCAAATTGAAGTAAAAAGATCCTCCTAATACAGACCTGCCACAACATGCTCAGCACCTAGTTCTGTGCAACAGCACTAAAACTCCTCTCACCCAAACTACTCTACAACTAACCACCAAGCTCCAAGTAGAAATAAAAAGATTACCCCAGCCTCACACTTCAGTAACCTCTTCTTGCAGATCTCCCTGCCCTCAACAAATATATTAGTGACAGATCATATACACACTGAAATAACCCAGCAGGCACTAAACTTCTGACTTCCTCAACTCAGTCTCAAACTCCAGCTCAACAGGTATACACACATATGACAGACTGCTCAGGCAAGCAGCTCACACTCCCACTTGCACTCTGAACATCACTAATCACTACAACATGGCAAATGTTTCACATATCCCAAGATCCTTCTTGACCATGATGCAACGACCATAAGGAAGGCATGGAGCATGTACTACTCTGTTGCCCTGCACATTCTGCATATAGATGCACACGCATCAAAACATTTTATGACCTGTGGCCCTGACTGGTGGGTATGGCCAACATCCTGCAGGAACCTCATAAGAATAGAAAGGACTCCTGAGGTGGAAAGTATATATATATATGTTATCCTTGGGGATGGGGAGAAAGAATACTTCCCCACGTATTCCCTGCTTGTCGAAGAAGGCGACTAAAAGGGGAGGGAGCGGGGGGCTGGAAATCCTCCCCTTCAGTTTCTGCTTTTCCAAAAAAGGAACAGA
>JAYMFT010257044.1:0-24465 GCA_038088735.1 Panulirus argus
ATATATATATATAATGTTTCTTGGCGCTACCTCACTGATGCAGGAAATGGCGATCAAGTATAATAACAATGAAAATAGATATATGAATACCATGTTGACAGACTTATCCATGTTCTCTTGTCACGATTTTTTCATGCTACACATCTTTCTCACAACTTCATTATTTATCCAATGTGTTATTTCAGTACTCATTATTTATCTTCCGTTATTTTATCTACAATGTTGCTCATGTATGTTGCAGGGCCCAATCAGATATCATTTAAGACACAAAAAATAGGTCATCATTTAGTAAAATCAATGTTAATGATAAAACTGACACTTCCAGGCTACACTTGTGGTTAATGTGGCCAGTCGGTGTGGCTATACAGAGAGTACATACCGAGCTCTCAAGAAACTACACGATATTCTCAGTAAGTGGGAACAGAACTGTACTTTTTTCAATGGTAATACTGCTGGCTTATTTCATCAGGATTGCTGTTTTTACACTTGGCAATATATGTGAAATTTGTATCAGCAATGCTATCACACAGTAATTTATAAATTTCACTGATAAGTATTCTACTTGTTCCTGTATGTTTATGCATGTAAATAAGAGATAGTTTTATTAACTTTTTTCTTCTACAGGCTATGGGAATTATTTTTCTGTTCTTGCATTCCCCTGCAATCAGTTTGGTGATCAAGAACCCTTTGACATGCCAGAGATCATTGAATTTGTTACCACCGAGTATGATGTAGAGTTTCCAGTTTTCAATAAAATCCCAGTAGTTGGAGAACATGCTGATCCAGCCTTCAAACATCTTATTGGTATGTATTGCAGTTTTCCTGTTTTTTTGTCATACTTTATATCTACAAAGGAGAGAACATCTTTACCAGGTTTCATGTAATCATTTAAAAGCTTCTGTACCAGTAATAGCACAATCAGATTCATACCATTTTGAGTTGGATTAAAAAAATAAAGAATAAGATTTATTATTAAGGAGGTACAGTGATTTTGGCAGCTATTAAGAGTAATATAGAAAACGTGAATGCAGTCTTCAAAAATTGGGTAGCAGAGGAATGTAACATAGTTGCATTGTTTATCTAAATTCAGTAAACAGTTCCAGTTATCTAAATCAAAGTTTTTTCATGCAGAAGCTGCTTTAGAATTTTAATAATCAGATGAGTTTTTCTGAATGTGTAAAAAATTAAAGGAGTAATTAGAAATGCCATTCAGCCATAAAAAAAATTTGTCAGAAAGTTCCTAGCTGCTTGACCAGTATGTTGTAACTCAAGATTTGTTACAGCTTCCTAGTAACATGAACTAGGGATGTGTGCATGATATACAACCAAAGCTCATGTTTTATGATGCTCTAAAGGGAAACATCCTCGTGGGTACAACACATTTTTGGAGTAAAGTCTTTTAACCTTTTATTGCTCTGAGCAAGTACTCTCTCAGATGTTCATATTTACAGGTTGAAATTAGTTAACCTAATTTTATTTATAAATCCTTTATATATACAGCATTTGTGTAGCTCACTTAAAGATTTGTTGGATGAATTTCAGTTTACAGTGTTTTACAGAACTTTGCCTGTGGTCCAGTTATTATGCAAACTCGAAAAAATTAACTTACCTCTTGCTATATAAGCTAATAAGATTAGTTTGAGGTAATCAGTAGGATGAGCCTCACTCCAAATCCCTTCAGGCTTTACATTGGAGTACCTCAAGGGACAGTTCTTTCTACAACACTTTTCAGTCTCTTCTTGCAAGGGTGCCCTTCATCCCTTACAAATCAGAACATTAAAATCCTCTGAGATGCAGATGGCCTTATATGTATATCACAGCACCCCGACACTACACAAGCACCAAAAAACATGTAATTAGAACACTGGCTGGCTCAAATTAGAATGTCTGTGTTCCTACAGAAATTGACCATCACTGTTTTAATGCTAGAAAAACATGAATCCACCCTGCATCCTGCTATAAACTTGAATGGTCAGCCACTATCACCCAGCAAAACTCCAACCTTAGTATGGTTGTACTGCTGGGGTTTTTGCCTCTATGGTTACTCTTGTTTTATTGAAGCTGTTGTTCATGATGAAATCAGTGACCCAAAAGGGTATGATAATGACTGCAACAGCTTCAGTTGTTTCTAGGATTGTTTAGCTCATAAAAGACATTTGTTGGGGATGATGAATGTATTGCATGAAGACAATATACTGTTCCCACATATATTTGTATTTTATTTGTCTCCACTTGTTTGAATGTGATTGTCTTTTCTCTAATAAAACTATGATTCTCATACATTACTGATATTCATCAAAACCTTTATATAACTCCATCCTTTTTTTTTTATTTTCATTGAACATATTTTTATTCATATAATTCATCTCCTGCCCTTGTTTACCACAATGTAATTTCTGAATATATCATAAAAGTCTTCCTTTTTCATTATGATTTTTGTTTATCAGAAACTAACTACTCGTATCCAAAGCTTTCTTCCCTACATCCCTGAATCTTTGTGCTCTGAGATGTATTATTAGATGCCTATATTTTCAGTCATGCTTTTTCAACATCATTTGTTGTAAATACACAATATTTCAACAGAAGAATCATCAGTGGTACCAGATTGGAACTTCTACAAGTACCTAGTAGATCATACAGGTCATGTTGTTAAAGCATGGGGAACCCGCACATCTATAGAAGAAATTTTTGATGACGTCCAGGCAGCCGTTGAGAAAGCTAAGAAAGCAGCCAAGTTAAATATTAGTAAGGTTGAAGACTCATCTGTTCAAGAATCAGAAGTTAGGAGGGATGAATTGTAAAGCTTATGCCTTAATATGTGGTTGCTATAGTTTTAAGTTCTGAAAAAAGAAAATTAGTCATGTGATGAGTGTTTATTGCTTACCTTGTGGTAATAGTGTTGAATAATTGGAAGTTAAACAATAAGAGAGTCAAGTACGAGCTCAGTGCAGTGCATCACACTTTGATATACCTTGCCTTCCTGTCCAAGGACTCTCTTTATGGTGTGAGTGCAGGACAGTTCAAGAATAGGTGCTCAGCATCTTCAGTGTGGACATGGCATCTCAGATATGACTGGTCCCAAGGTACACTGAATCACTTTATAACGGAGAGAGATTTGCTCTCCAAAATGCAAATGAGAATGTGTAATTCCTACCTACTGTCTGGGAAGTGTAGTTTCAGAAGGGTTCATGACTGGCCTGCTGGGGGACTTGGTGGGACCACAGGTCATAAAGTGTGGTGATGTGGGTGTGTCTGTGTTGAGAGAATGAGGGGCAACTGAGCAGCAGGTGTTCAGTGTCTTCATTGTGTAGCTGCATCGTGGGAATGAAGGTTCTTGAGATATATTGAATCAGTGTTTGTAGTGTTGTAGGGATATTTGATATTCACAGCATAAGAGAAAAAGTGTAACTCATGTGTGTCTGGGAGGGTGGTTTCAGGTGGTTGTATGTCTGATGGGATTGCATATAAAACTGAGCTGGGAAGACATTTACTTAGTGCTTTTCAAATCATTTCAGTGTATATGTTTTGTTAGTGTTGCATATGTTTTGAGGGTGACGGAATCTGTGATTATAGGTTGCCGAAGTGTAAGGCAGTTATAAGCTTTTTATTTCTATCAGGGGGTTGGAGATAGTTATAGAGTGGTTTGGATGAGAGGGGTCTAGTGCTGTTGAAAAGAATCGAGTGCCGAGTTCGTTGACTTGGTTTAGTATTGCGAGGATCTTTGTTTCATTGTGAAGGTGTTGAGTGTTTGCAGTTGCTTGGCAACCAGTGATTGTTCTGAGTACTCTATTTTGTGTGGTTTGCAGCTATATATACACACATAGTGCAGCTATTTTAAATTTCAGGAATTCAGATTTTCAATTCATACTCATCATGGAAGGTAAATAGGTCAATGAATATTTTCTTCACAACATTCATTTCTATACTGGTTCTTATGAGAACATTGCTGCTTGAATAATGATTACCAACTATTCCACTCCTTGTTACACATATAACTGTGAGAAACAGTTGAGCTTTAAAGGATATCCTACTCACATGTGAATTAGTTTTATAAGCTGTTTCGAAGATGCAACCTGTATTTTTTTAAGATTACCATTCCAATATCTATGAGTCAAAGTGAACAGCAGTAGATATATGGCGTTAATAAAATTAATGGCAAACGGAATCATCTGTTTAAGTCAACACATACAGCATATTGACAAAGTATATTATCATTTGCAAATTATTTCATATAATGCAGAAAATAGTTGGTTAATGAATTTGGATCTTTGATATTAGACTGTCTAAAGATTGACAGTAAATGGAACATCTGGAAGAGATTCCACTTTTTCAGCATTAGAAAGTGTAAGGAAGAAATGTAGTTTGTGGTGGAGTTGGGCAGAGAAGACAATGCTAAGGACCTATTAAGTCACAACTCCACCAGTAAGGATGACCTTTTTTCTTGTACACAGTTCTGCTTTTGAAGAGGTCTAAAAATCTGTAGAAATGTTTGTTATATGTCTTCCTTTATACAAAATAAACCTCAGGTTGTATTCGAGTTTGATAGGGGCTGTTACACACAGAGGAAATATCAAGAATCTCATATCTCCATCTTGAAGTTTCTCCTTGTATATATTGTTTTGTTCTGAGAAACTAAACTCCCTCACCAATTTTGTTATAGTGTTTTAAAAATCCACCCGAGCACAAGTGTCTGTTAGGAACTTTCATACAAAAACAAAATAATATTACGATATCTTCTGTGCAGGAAGGTTTTCTTAGTTATATTTTATGAGAATTACTGAGGTCCTTCATTCAGCTTATTATTTTTTTCCCTGATATAATGCAAACAACTAATGATGCAAGTGTCTGGTAAGGGTTGGTGCTTAAGCATATTTGATACCGGATAAAAATTGCATCAAGCAAGTCTTTTATCCACATTAATACTAGATATATATGAACATTAAGTACATGTAGTTATTAAGAATATTAGGTAGGAGTCTCTGAAAACACTACACTGAGAGTTGCCCTCTCTCAATGGCCTGTTAAGGTTGAGGCAAGAAAGGCTAAGAAGTGGTATTGGAATTTACCAGTTATGGTAACTCTTTTGTCATGGTCACCCCCCTGAGGGAGTTCCTGAAGAGAACATGTGTCAGAGATATAGACAGCTATATGACAAGTAATTAAGTAGTAGTTATAGATAAACCTGCTCCTTACCATTCCTCTTGATGCATGTACTGTGAGTCTTCTTTTTGTTTCCGAGTTGATAGATAATAGTATTTCTGTACAAAATCATGATTGTTAGTACGACTGACTAGTACAGTTGAATTTCAGGCTTAAAAATGCAAAATATATAATGCTACTTGTTGATGACAAATTGGACAGTTTGTTACCCTGATAAGTAGATGGTAATTCATTTACTTTTTATGTTTGTTTTTCAATTATGAGCAATTATGTTCAAATATTTTCAACTCGGTATAGTAGAGAACTACTGCCATTCTCTATAAATAAAACTTAAGCACAGAAGATCTGTAATTAAAAATGTCTCTGATAGGACTATGGTGATGTTTGTGCATTTTAAATTCTTTGTTTGGTTTGACTTTAAGGATAGTGGTACAGTTACGAATTGCAGCACCGGTACATTAGTTATATTTTTAAAAGATTTTCATGACAAAAATGTAATGTGGACACAAGGCTATGTTGGACTCATGTCTATCCGTCCAGATGTGTATTGTCTTTGAGAAATTTTTACCATATGTTTATGTTTTAAGAGACATGAATGTGTATATGACTAAGGTCTTGAATTTAATTATCGGCGAGTGTCCATATAATAAAAAAAAATGATTTTCTTTGATCACCTTTAAGTCAGAATTACAAAATTGCAGATAACATAGCATGTAAATAATTTG
The DNA here is from genome assembly GCA_038088735.1 of Panulirus argus. Lineage (NCBI taxonomy): Eukaryota > Metazoa > Arthropoda > Malacostraca > Decapoda > Palinuridae > Panulirus > Panulirus argus. The sequence continues at coordinate 5,886 of JAYMFT010257044.1, forward strand.
TGTTTGTTAACCATTAAAACTTATGCTTCTCTCTCATTGTATATTAATTTATCTATGACTTAAGGGCATTAGCTAAATTTTTTACAAAGACTGGATTGGTCTTGGTTGAAACTTGATCCATACATACATTAGTTGTAATTTGGGATTTTTTTGGTTTACATTTTTGAAAGATATAAAAGTATTTTGAGCATTCTATTCAACATATCAGTATATATTTTTGTACATTTTATGCTCACGTTACACAATGTGGCTTGCATATTTGCTGCATATTTATTTCTGTCGTGTCTTTGTGTCATTCCCATTTGTGTGTTACTTAGCTATTGTCATGCTTTTATTGATATGTGAACCTGAAATTTTATCAGTAAGCCATATTAAATATACATGATCAAAGATATTAGATATTGAACCATTGGTCTTTGGCATCTATCCTGTTGTTCCATTCACAATGTATGCATTCCAGTGTCTGTAATTGTGCAATTTGAAAGTGTTTTAGGTTATATAAAAACACTAAGTTTAAAATGAACAGTTTATTAAAATCAAAACACTGCCCAGCTGTTGGTAGTGAAAGAAATATGCAGCAGGAATAAATGCAATACACCTATGTTTATATGGATCACATCAAATAAATTTTATCACCCTTCATTCATTGCTGATGTTTGTCCTTGTGATATAGGAAGGCAAGAGGCATTTTGTTATTAATAAATCTAATATGTACAAGTGTTGGGAGCAACAGATACATCTTTCAGAATATGCAAGTCTCGTTTGTAAAATGTGTTACTGTGTAATAAATTAAGTAATCTTCATTATAATATATTTATCCAATTACCTCTCATAAGTGTACATGGCACTAAAGATCAAAAGAAGATAAATAAAAGAGAACAATTGTTTACATATAAGTAGGTAGCCTGATATTAGCCCATGCAATTGCAGCCCCATGGAATTCTGAGGAAGAAAATGTAGGTAGTAGTTGGTAAGCAGCCAACGACCTGGGAGGTATGAGGAGGGTAAGTGACATCTGCTTAGTGAGCCAGCATTTTAGTGGTTGTCAAACTGCTCTCTTCTGACCCAGGTAGCTGTCTTTTCTTTCTGCCTAACTAACATGTGAACCACTGGCATTCTGTCCACAACATACAATCTCTCTTTGTCATAAGTAATACTTGACTCACACAGCTCATTCTTCATAACTTTAGAATTTCCTGCGGTGAGCATTATGTGCTAGCCCTGCCTTTTGGCAAAATGGTAGGATCAGTAGGGAGTAGTAGTAGGTATGAACATTTAGGCAGGATTATTAGGTAGTAGTAGGTAGGAGCCTCTGCAAACACTGAACTAAACTTGCCCTCTACCAGTGGCCTGTTAACAATGTGGCACTAAAGGCTAAAAAACAGCACTGGAGTTCTTTAGTTATGGGGACTCTGTTGCCATGGCCACCCCTATGAGGGAGTTCCAATTGGAAAAAGTGTCAGAGATATAGATGGATAGATAGAAAATATAAATGAAGTACATAATTTGGAAATTCTAACTTTAAAAGCAGTGTACTATCTTGCAGAGTTTTTGCACACACTTTCAGTACATATTCATATTTTGAATACTACCACAAAACTTACACTTGTTTCAGGATTCTTTACACTTATTTTGATGCAATTTTGTAATAGATGAGAAACTTGTATATTTGTACAATAAAAATTGATGTAAGGAAATAAGCGAAAAATATGTATATGTGATAGGAAGATATCACAAAGGAAGAATAAGAAGAATATAAAAGCTTTCATAGAATGGAAATGTTGGGGCATAGATAGTGGTGAGCAAGATTGTGAAAAAGGTAGGTGAAACTGCTGAGGAGTGGATCTGGAAATGTGAATGGAAACATGAAAAAGTGGTCGTGTTCGTTTATTGATTAAAGAGAGCAATTGTTTTGCTTTATAAAGTAAAGGGGAGTAAAAGTAAGAATAATAGGTAAACAAGTCTCCTTTGCATAGTTAACAGGATTTATGATAGGACAGGGTACACTCCATTAGCATGGAACAAGGTAGACTTAAGAAAGAGGTTGTGTAGATAAGATAAAATTTCACCTTTACACATGTAGCGGAGAATATATCAAGTAAATATGTGAAATCCCTGGGGACAGAAGAAAAAAACTACTTCCAATATATTACCTGCATGTCATACAAGGCAACTAAGAGGGGCGGGAGCGCGTGGCCAGAAATCTTCCCTTCCTGTATTACTTTCCGTAAGAAGGAATGGAGCAAGGAGCCATGCGAGTAATTTCCCCTATACGGCTCAGGCATCTGTTCTTGTCTCTGCCTTGCCGTCTATCTATTGATCTGTGTCTCTTACACCTGTTCCCTCTTGGAAGCCCCTCAAAAGGGTAGCCACAGCAAAGAGTCTCTCTGTAGCTAGTGAACTCCAATGCCACTTCTTAGCCTTTCGTACCTCACCCTTAACAAGCCACTGGCAGAAGGCAACTCTAGTGCAGAATTTGCAAAGGCTCCTACCTAATGTTTCTACTGACTACTTCTACCTAATGCTCCTACCTGCAACCTAATGCTCCTGCCTACATGTTCCTACCAGCTGCGTCTATCTATTGTTCCTACCATTTTGTTTAAAGGCAGGGACAGCGTGTAATGATCACCACGGGAAAATCTAAAGTTACAAAGAATGAGCCGAGTGAGTTAAATGTTGTCAAGTGTTATGTATGACAAAGAGAAATTGTATGTTTGTGGACAGCATATCAGTAGCACACGTGTGGGTGAGGCATAAAGGAAAGACAGCTACCTGGGTCAGAGGATTGCAACATGACATCCACACAAGTGCGGGCTCACTATGCAGCTGCCACTAGCCCTCCCGATACCCAGGCGGGTAGAACTGGTTATGTACCTTCCTGGTCGTTGGCTGCCTACCAACTACTACACAAAAAATGGTGAACATGTATGAAAAAATACAAGTGTATAACTCGTCTATATATTCACAAGACATGTGATTAAGTGAAAAGGACATACTTTAGGAAGTCTAGACTTGATTTAGTATGCATGGAAATCTTAAATGCAGGAAGGAATGCATAAGTAAGAGTTTGGGACTAAATGTGAAAGTGCAACTTTTATGTGAATTCATTATGGTTGTTTAAATATGGTTTTATGGTTAAGAAATTGCAAGAAATAAAGAGTGAGATTAGGTAACTGTGATGTGATACTTAACCACAGAGAGACAAAAACATAACAAAAGTTGCTGCAGTCGTTGTATAAAAATAAAACTTATCAGCTAAGTCAGTGTGGATGTAGGATCCTAGTTTTTGAAAAGAAACAGTGGTCAGAATATAAGATCAGTCTGTATGGTAAAGAACCAAAAGTTTTGGGTAATTTTAAATATTTGGATGTGAAGTTTCATAGTAGTAAGTAGTAGCTGGAAGGCAACCAATGAAGAGGGAGGTATATTACCAGTACTACCCTCCTGGGTACCAGGAGGGTAAGTGATGGCTGTGTAGTGAGCCAGCACTTCAGTGGTTGTAAAGCTGCACTTCTCTAACCCAGGTATGTGTCTTTTCTTTCTGCCTCACCCACACGTGGACTATTGGCATTCTGTCCACAAACATACAATCTCTCCTTATCATCCACAACACCTAATATCACTTGCCTCACATAGTTCATTCTTCATAACTAAAGTTTCCTGCGGTTAGCATTATTCAGTAGCCCTGCCTTCTGGCAAAATGGTAGGAGCACTAGATAGAAGTAGTGGGTAAGAGCTTTTAGGCGAGAGCATTAGGTAAGAACATTAGGCAGGAGCATTAAGTAAATAAGTTCGTAGGAACATTAGGTAGGAGCCTCAGCAAACACTGCATTAGAGTTGCCCCCTGCCAATGGCCTGTTAAAGGTAAGGCATTAAGGGCTAAAGAGTAGCACTGGAGTTCACTAATTATGGAAACTACTGCCATGGCCACCCCCTCCAGGAAGATCCAGCTGGAAACAAGCACCAAAGATACAGATAGAAAGTTCTGTAAGGATGATAGTGGGAGAGCTGAAGTCATGTAAGACACAAAAATTTGGAGGTGTAAAAAAATCTAAAGCTCTGCTGAAAAAAAAAAAATAAATGCAGTGTATAGAAGGCTCACAGCCTATGGCCATAAAACCCAAGTGTATATAGGTCAGAAGAGTGAAAAAAAAAATATGAACAGCAGAGATGGATTATCTGTGTAGTATAATCGGAATTAGGACGATTCAGTGAGGATGCGAGAAGGTTAAAAGGTGTGAGAATTCAAAAGAAAAGCTCATGGAGGAAATTCTTGTAAGATGTCAAAGATATGGCAGATGATATTGCAGTACAGTAAACTGTACAAAGAGGACAGGTAAACTACAAGAGAAGGATATTATAGATTAAGTGACAGACATGATTAGCGATAGGAATATTACAGATGAAGATGTTAGAGAAATGATCAGGAGCCTGATGCATTTGAAGCATTTTGTCTATGTAAGTGGTTGAGTTTGGTCTCGGCTCATGAGTCAGTTTAGTGTCTAAAGTGAAAAAGCAGAGTTTTTATGAGGATCGAAGTCCACATTTCTCTTTATCACAATGGATGCAGATTGATGAGAGTGTGAGGAAGGAGAATGTTGCAAGAAATTGTGAATTAAAGCCAAGTTATTAGGTTTAACACTGGAGAGAGACAGGTTAGTTGGGGGTGTGAGTTTGAACAGAGAAAACTTGAAGGAAGTGAAGTGCTTTACATACCTGGATCTAAGGAATATGTGGAAAGAGTTCACTATCTGGGAGGGCAAAGATTGGCATGTTTGAAGGTATAGTAATCTAGACAGTGGTGTAAGGATACAGGACATGGGCTACAGATGAGAATGTATAGAAGAATGTGAATGTATTGGAAATTATATGTCTGAGGACTAAATGTGGTGTGATGAGGGTTGAATGAGTAAAAAATGATAGAGAGAGGTGTCGTAATAAGAAGAGTATGACTGAGACAGGTGAAGAGAGTGTGCTGAAATGTTATGGATCTATGGAAAGAATGAGTAATGAGCGACTGACAAACAGGATATACTGTGTGTCACAAGTGGAGGGGATAAAAAGACCAAATAGGAGTTAGAAAGAAGGAGCAAAAAATGCTTTGAGTGCATGGGGCCTGAACATGTATGAGGGTGGAAGGCATGCAGAGGATAGAGTGAACTGGATATGTGGCACAAAGAGGGCAACAGGCCGTCAGTGGACTACACCAGAGAATGTGAAGTGGTCAGAGGAAACCAAAGAATGGTCTGTGGGGCCTGGCTGTGGACAGGGTGTTGTGGTATCAGTGTACAGTGTACTACACTTAACAGATAAACAATGAATGTGAACAAATGATGTCATTTTTTCATCTATTCCTGGTGCTAACTTAGTAATAAAAAAAAAAATAAATAAATAAATATTAAACATGCAAATCAGTTCCCTTAATAACTAATTTCACTCTGAATACTAGATCTTTTTTGTATTTACTTAATACATTATCCTTTATAGTGTACACAAGAAATTTGCTCTTGCACTGACTATATATTTCTCTAGGACAACGCTTCTTATAATGGTTCATCTGCACTATCGAAGTGTTCATAACTTTGTTTGTTTTCATGCTGGAATACAAAGGCTCAAGTGTGTAGTGATTGAACACAGTTCGAGAGTATTTGGTGGATACAAAACTTTTAACAGAATGCCCTAAGATACTAAAATTGGCACTACGAACAGTATGATGTAACATGTAGAAATATTTAGGTACTTCTGGATCCAAAGTAGAGTTAAAGACATCTAAGAAATATGCATTTTGTGCTGAGAATGATGCATATTGTTTCAAAGCCTTTGGACTGTTTCTTTGGAATTCTAAGAACATCTCAAACCATGTGTAAGAGTTCAAAGGTATGATTACTTCATCTAAATCTAGAGGTATAACATAATCATACAAATACATATTTCTATACAGACAGTCATTATATGGTACAAGTTCATTCCTTCTCTTTTGCCACAATGCTTTTTTTAAATATACTGAACGGAATTTTGGTTCATTTGGCTGGTCTCCAGGTAAACTAAGAGATACAACCCTCACTTTACCATGCCTTGCATAATAATCCAAAACTTTACCTACATTCTGGTGAATGGTGTATTTATATATAAACACTTGATCCACACCAAGAATATAAAGAAGTTCTAACCATTCTATCAATTTTATGGAGATATCTTCCTCAAAATCCATTCCCTTAACACAAACTGCATATCTTTTACTTGCTCCACCATTCTGCCATTCAAGAAGACCTTCTCTGTGAACAGGTAACTTTGTACTCACACTACCACATGGCTGTGAAGACACTGAAACAAAATCTGGGAACAAGTTTTTGCTGTGCATTTTAAATGGAACCGGACATGAAAACAGGTAGGTATGATAGGTTTCTGGATCTGGGTTTAGATTCCAATGTTGCCCCCATATTTCTGAAGTATCTGCTTTTACAATTATTGGTTCCTGTTGCTGTGTATACCATATCCTACAAAAGTATGACTCCTGTATTTTACCCACAGCCATTCCTATGATTCTCACATAATGATAATGAGTTTGAAAATATACATATCTTGCATCATAAAAAGAGCTATACAAGTAAACTCTCTTATTGTCTACTTTCTGCCATGCAATATTATTCCACTGAATATTGACTACTGTAGTATTTGATACTGAGCAATTGTGAATCTCTGAAGTCAAAAACTGAGATTCAATTGAAGATCCAATAACTGTAGGATAATCAATCTGTTTAAATCTGGATCCTTTATATCTCTCTGGTATAGGTGTAACAGAAACAGTAGAAATGAGAAGTAGAGTATAGAAAAGTATTATAACAGCTGTTAAGGCTACTATCAGTACCATCCCAGCTAACAAGATCCGTAATTTTGTACTGAAATATGAGGGGTGTCTATTGTCTATGAATTCAAACACAGATAAACCTGATTTTGCATATGTGTGCTTGGACATGGTAACATCTAATCTTCTTTGTATTCTTGACATGGCTGTATAATCTCAAAGAGGTGAAGATGTAATGCAAACAATTGCATGAAGTGCCAAGCTGGAAGAAATTAAGAAAATTAATTTCAACAGCAAAGCCTGTGGGTATTACAAGTTGAACATGAGAGTAACGAGCCCATTTCTGAAAAATGTATTCCTTATATTGATACAAGGTAACAACTGGAAGCTACACTACTAAACTTTAAATAACTCATCTTACCTAATCCTGACATTCACTCCCCACTCCAAAAAGAACACAAAAGCAATACACACAATGCCCTCAGAGTACTAACTGGCACCAGATCTAGACAAGAAAAAGAATCCATCAACATCCTATCTATACAATTCATCTGCTTTAGTTTACACTACGCCTCACCTGCCTGATCTTCGAACCTTTGAAAAGCAAATATAACAAAGCTGCAAACCACACAAAATAATGCACTTTAAAACAATCACTGGCACCTAACAACTATTAACATTCTGCACCAAATTGTTTTTGAAACAAAGATCCTCCAATACAATTCTGCCTCAACATGCACAGTATTCATTTCTATGCAACAGCACTACAGCCCTCCCACCCAAACCATCAACCCCCAGTAAAAAATATAAAGCTTACCTCTACTTCACACTTCAGTAACTTCTACTCAGAGATCCCCTCACAAAACATAAACAGTGAAATAACCAAGCGAGCATTAAACAAACTAACCATCCAACTCTGTTTTAAACTCTAACCCACAAGACACACCCATCAGAAACCACACTCCCCACACAAACATGAGTCACACTCTACTGCTTATGCCCTGCACCTCACCCAACATCATAAGAACATACCCCAAAACCCTTCAAGCCCATGATGCAACAAGCATAAAGAAGACACCAAAAACTCACTATTTAATTGCCCTTCACTTTCTGCACATAGTCACAGACACACACACCACAACACTTTATGACCTGGGGTCCCAGCTGGTAGATGCGCCCAGCTACCCGATTGCTGCAGGAGCCTCATAAGGATAGAAGGTACTCCTGGGGCAAGAAGGTAAGGTAAGGTAAGGTACCCAAGCACAAAGAAACGATATGAACACTTAATTAGGAGGACAAGTGTTACTTCATCCTTTAGTATACCTTGCTGCATCTATTTGGGTACAGTGGTGCCATATGCAAAAATCCAGTTTAAATTAGCTTACATGTGCATGCACTTACATACTACCTGGTAACGTCTTTAATGTCACATGATAACTATTCTGAGACTGACTTTCCATGATGAATATCAAAATACATATTTTCACTAAATGCAAGGAAATTCTTAAAAAGGCAATTTACTGAATTCAATTTACCCTATGCTTTTAACTTTTAAAATATCTCAAAACAATATACTGTATATGTGAAATACATTTCATCAAAATAGAATGACATAATAATACAGTAAAAACATTATCTTATTAAACTAAACTGAAAAAAGATGAATATAGATTGACAACTTTGATACTAATTGCCAAACGAGTATTCGAAGTCAGAAATGAGATCATACCTATGGTGGGTATTCTTTCTTTATAACTCAAATGACATTTCTGTGATTAGCCACATGAGTACCCACTATCTAATAAAATGCAGAAACACAAATGAAAATATTAAGAAATGGAGAACACTAATTTTCAACAAAAAAACCTGGGTTTCTAACAATGCCCTTTTATTTGCAAGAGTTATTGGTACCCTAAGAAGGAGTATATGGACCATTCAAAGATGATATCAGTCATTTAAGGTATTTCAAATTCTATGTTACTTCATTATTTCTATTAACATTTCTCAGTTCCTATTATAAAAGGGGTGGATCAGGTACATACAACATCTGCAATTTCACTCACAAACATCCTCAATTTGTGGCTAGCATGTTAAAATGAAACATGAATTTCCATACTCGTAAAAGAACTTACTTTTCTCTTTACTGACCAAACTGATTTGTCAAACGAGCCCAAAGTCTCCCATCTTATCCCTTTCATCCACATAATGATTCCCTTGCATCCAGTCCCCTAATCACTTCTCTAACATCTTCATGTGAAACATACTAAGTCCTAATCAATCATCTCACTAAATCTATCCATCTCTTCTGTGGTCTGTCTCCTCCTCATATAACTTTTGTATTGCAACACAGTACGTTTTCTTGACCAGACTATCATCAGCTATATGTTTTACAAGACCATACCACCTTAAGACTTTTGTCCATGCACTTTTTACCACATAACCAGCTCATGTTTTCATTTCATCTATCCTCCTAAATTCCAGCTATACTATACAAATTATACACCTTTACAGCCCCTATTCTGACCTATCCTGATCTGTATACACTTGGGTTTTACATCTGTACATCAGTGTTGAGACAAGTAGGCCAAGTCATCTATCTATGCAGTTCCATACCCTATGCTTAAATCTTTTCCATTCATCTAAGTTTTAGGTGCATCTCAATTATTCTTCCTTATATGACTTTCAACACCAGCTTTCCCACTGTTACCTTTACTAAACTTAACTCCCAATCACTTAAACTCATTCACAACTTCTAGTTCTTCACCACACAAACTGTCTTCCTTTCTTATTTCCTTTCCTGCTCTTATTCATATTCACTTTCAGCATATCACTGAAATGGCCCATCATTCTATCCAACTGTTCCTCTTATCATAAAAAAAGGAGCATGAACTAACCCTGTCATAACACTAAGCATCATTATAGACAAATCAAAAAAGAAAACAATCCATCTCATCTATTTGTGCTTTCGCATCTATCTTTGAAGGGGCTAAAGTCATCCAAATCTGTTATAGTACCAACATATATAGATGCTTTAATATACAACTGCAGGCAAGTACTTCTTAATATCACAGTTATAAGGTGGAGTGTACATAAAGGTTATAAGGCGAGTGTACAAAGACCAAATAACTTTATACATTAAGGTACTAATCCTAATAAATTGCTAACAAAATAATATTTGGAGAACTTTAACTTTCCTTCTATCAACCAGTTCTTTATTTAATATAATTTGCTTCTAAATCCATGTCAATCTATCATATTCTAAGAAAATGCTGGGCTTGTATCTCAACTAAACCAAATTTAAATGACTTAGCTGTAATCAAAAGCACTGAGGACAAATCTTCAGGTGATCCCCAACATTATCATCAGTGAAAATGAAAATATTCTTTCTAAAAGCATCAACTGTTGGAGCATAACATGATGATACACTATATCCCTTATTGTGACTGGATAACAAAATTTGAAAGTGATCTTTCAAATAGGAGCATTTCCACAGTACACAGCATACATATGGTTCAGAGCTAGATGATTACCATTAGACTACTGGTCACAATACTTTTTGAAATGCTTTTTCCCTACTGTGAATATTCATATCAAACTTACCAAGCAATAAAAACACACATGGTAATTCTTAACAGATTCTATTCAATACTGGGTGAAAAAAATAAAATTTTTTTATATACTTATGCTAAAAATATGATCACTTAGAGGTCATGAAGCTGGCTCAAGTGGAAAGGCTAGATAAACTGACAACCAGGTGTCTGAAGCAGCAAGCTTCATTACCAGCACGTTATCCGGGTATGCCTATGCAAAAGAAACTATTTTTCTGTGATAGGGCCATTTATCAACACTCAGCAGTCTGAGGCAGGCCTCTTCGTTAGCAACCAATGGTCTGAGGTACACCTACCCACTGAAAGTAGTTGTCGAGGGTAGGCCTATCCACCAGCAACCAATTATCAGGGGTACCTCAATCCATCAGATACCAATCGCCCAAAGCAGAACTATCCACCAACAAGCAGCCGTCTGAGGTACGCCTATCCACCCAGAGTAGGTCTATCCACTGGCAACCAGGTGCCCGGGGAAGGCATATCTCTCACCAAATAGCTGTCTGGGATACGTTTACCACAACCAGTTGTACTGCACACGCCTATCGACCAGAACTGGCAGTCCGCAACAGGTCTACCCACCAGCAGCCAATTGCATCGTCAGTTTATAAACGACATTCAAAGTCTTGAATATTTTGAGGCAAAAATCACCCCCAAATTGCAGGTGTAAGTAACCCCTGTTGCAAATGGTCACTGCCTATGCATACTCGAGATACCGTCGATCGACAGAACCATAATAGCAAAATCTGCTTCTACCGGTTTCATAGATGACATTACCAATATTAATAAAAGGAAAGTATGTCCCACACTTACCGACAAGGAAAGCTATGAGGTAGCAATGGTGAGAGCCATGACGACGAAAGTGGTGTCTGAACTGTCCTTCTACGGCCAAGCTGCCCGAGTGACCTCAACACATCGGTAACCGGGGGAAAGTAAACATCCCCCATTCCAATTACCGCGTTCCATCATGTCTGTCCCTGACTTCAGCTTCTCCAGGGATTATGAATATCAAAGAACTGTATTTTTGGTGCATATGATATAATCAGAAATGTATACTTTACTACAATTAGTTCATTTAAATTCTTAAAGGTTTCATACACTCAAGGGAAGCGACATTTATGACACTATTTCCATCACAGCTTTCGAAGAAAGGAAGAACAATTTTGTCCATTATCTATTATTATTTCCAGAGTTCAACGATCTTTTGTTATTCTGTTGAGTGACGGGAGTATAGCTTCTAGACACAAAAACCGGGATGATTCATTGTAGCCGCTATCGTGATCTGAAGTTTCATATATGAATTATAGTCTACAGTAGTTTGTATATGAGACAACTTGTAGTTGACACTTAGATTAATACGCATATGGTACCGCCGGGGAGGACGTGGTCGGCTCACTGAGCACTGCAGGAGCCCAATAAAGATAGATGGGACTCCAGTGCTTTATCCCTGTTTGTATCTTTTTTTTTTTAATATATTCGGGCATTTATATAATAGAAAAGCTACGCTAAGTTTCCTAAAGGCATTTGTCGAACTTCTTTCACAGATGGGATACAGAAACATGTGTAACACAACAATGCTATATTAACAAGTACAGGAAAGTGCAGCCCTTGGTAGGGCTGCTGTTTGATGGTACAGGAACATAAGAGTAAAGCAGGAGTCCCGTGGCGCTGGTGGAGGTGGATGACGGGTGAGGTGTTGCCTGAACTCTCGTGGTGGTGCAGGAGAGGAGATGAGGCATTGCCTGATCTCCTGATTGTGCTGCAGGAGGGAGAAGGCGTTGCCGAGGTCCCATGGTTGTGCTGCAGGAGGGAGAAGGCGCTACCGAAGTCCGTGATGCTGCTGCTGCTGCTACAGGAGGCAGGCAATAATGGGTCCCATGGAATTCCAGCTGGAGGAGTAGAAAATGCCAAAGACATATGGTACTGCCGCTGAAGGGGACGGTGCCACAGGCCGCTTGGCGTGTACAGCTGAAGCACGAATGTCTCGACTTAACCCCCAGGGCGATAATGCTTGGCTCGCAAGGGCATCATAGGTGGTGAATTATGCTTTAGTGCTATAGGGGACAGAAGGGGTGTGTGGGAGTATTGTCCATCAAGTCGAATTGCTGTCAAATCGAGATTTCCATGTTAGACACTGGCTGAGGACGGGAGAGGTTTGGAGCGACATTGGGAAAAGCATTATAAATATCTTTTTTTTCTGTAATCTAGTTTGTTTTGTACCATAATGCATGTACAGAATCCCCATACACTGTTAACCTTAGAGTGCTTTTCTTTTGATAGGCCATGAAAGTGATACAATATCTACTCACGATGATAACCGAGAAAAATCCCTAAAAGACTATATAAACTATCACTTAAACACAGGAAAATGTCTTGATGGTGTCTCTGCTGGCAACGGTGGCTTGTGTAGGGAGGAGGAAATGGCATCTCTGCCGATGGTCGCTGGTGTGGACCTCAACACTGCAGTTAAGGCTGTGTGTAACCAGTTGGTAGGTTGTCTCGGTCAGTTTGGTCGGCTGGTTGACTGGGTGCTCTTTCTGGTTGGCTACCTGGTTAGCTGGCTAGCTGGCTGGCTGTTTGGTTGACATTTGGTGTCAGCAGCTGCATAAGCTAACGTCCATAGATTGTCTTTGTGAAGACTCGAGACGGTGGTGTTACATGTGATTTTACGGGCTCTGATAAGCACAAGATTCCTCCACTTCTTTCATATATTTGGCTTATAATGACGACAGATTATAACAAACCTGTGACATTAAAGAAACAACGCTTTTACTACGCACATTTTGCAAGCAATTAACTGTGCTGGACGTGGCCAATGAGCAGCTGTAATTTGTGATCTTTTTCTTTGTTTACCTATCCAATCTTCTTGCCTATTCACCTACTGCCTCCGCGGCTGGAAGGAAAATCCATGTCACGATTTTCGATTAATATATATATATATATATATGTTAGGATTTCGTATTACAGCGTAAGAAGGATGTTTTGTATGTAAGCTGAGACGGCACGGGCAGCTGAAGCCCTAATCAGGGCCATCTCATTAACGCTATATATATATATATATATATATATATATATATATATTCTAGCATGGGCCAGGTAACCTTGTCGACTAACCCCAGGTAGTGGACGAACAACTGGATTGACTGTGGACCGATCGCTGCAACCAGGATTCGAACCTACGCGCTCGACCCTTAGCGGCCCGTGACTGCATCAAGTTCAGGAACGCTAACCGTTACACCACATAAGTCGTATAACTAATTGAAAACGTGTCTGCGAATTCCAGTCGTAATTCTTCAGACGCTGGGTCTCGATATACCTAATGAAACGGGCATTATGTGGCTCGATGTAGTCGTGACTTTGAGATGAGGAATTATATGTTCTGGGGAACTATTATACCGTTTCTCGAAAGCCAAGGCGACGGAGTAACCAGTTACTGTGTTTATTTGTTGTGATCATTTTTTTTTTTTTATCGGGGAGAGAGTTTTACACTCGATTTGCCCCGTCTTCTTAATCTTGTATACACGTACCATTTCTTTACTCCAATGCGTTTGCACATTTTCACTCAAATACACTAGTTATACTTTCCATTTTCTTCAAAATACTTCTAATAATAAAAAACGGTATCCACGTACATAGTATAATGACTAACATTTCTATCATTGCCAATCTCGGGCACGGCAGTCCCTATTTCTTATTTCGTTTTTTTTTATTCATTACTGTTCTCACTGAGATAGTTTATTGAAACTTGTGATTCTTTGCCAAGTAACATAATCCCAAGGCAAACGTCATCATTACCTCAGATTGCCCGTAAATTTCTTGGCGGTAATTTTCAAGATTGCGTCTAGAAGTGGCAGCATTGACATGTCCATAGCCATGGAGCACCCACTATGTGCGGTGATATGAACAAAAATATTAAAAAGACAGAGAAAAAAGTCTATAGCGGCAATAAGTTTACGTTTAATTATGTCACGTCTTCTTCCAAACTTCGCCGAACTCCTAAACATACCGCTAATTCCTGGGATAATAGGAATAACTGACCAACTTCCTAAATTTGAAGCAATCATTTACTCCCAGGTAGCCTGTTGGTTGACTGTGAAGTGCATTAGCAACTGAGGTAAAGAAGCTACTCTGATTATCATACTGACAAAATATCAAGGTTATTTTTCTTTATGTTGAAATATAGAGAGAATTACTTCACGTCAACAATGTTTCTTTGCTTTGTAGACGCAGGTGGGTCGAATGATACGCCAGGCTCCCCATAAAACACATCGGGTACTAGAGGATGACCTGGAGGTCCCAGATATTTGCCTCTATCAACGGGTTCCCTTACTGTGCACCTCATGCTCATCCAGTAAGCGGTAGGGCAAAAGTATTACAGAGGTCACAAAGGATCTTTTGTCCTATGCCAGTGGATGGATGATCATGACGGAGGACAATGCCTCTGGATCGCGTGAGGCTTAATGTGGAAATCGGGTATTGTGTCGCCACCATTGTTGACCTACAGGAAAACAGACATCGTTCGGAATGAAACTTTTAACACTGTTTCTGTCCCGTATCTGTACGCGCCATTATCCAGACTTGTACAAAGTTTCTTTTTTGAATATTCAAAAACGTTTTTGGAAAAGATATTTCATTTCTTTAGTAGAAAACTAAGCGATTTTGTCATCTTATTTCCTGGAATCGAAATTCAGTATCTAAATATGGACTTATCACTTTCGCAATCGCATAACTTTATTTTTCTTCTTAAGCCGAGGCCCCAGTCGTTAGCGGAAGCCATTTGAGATATTTATGTTCATCTGTTTTACCTTAGTCCGCATTAACTCCTTGGTGACTTGCTTCTTAAGTTATTGTTTATTCTTTAAAGATAACAGGCAAAATCCACAGCAGGATATTTTCCCTCTCAAATTGAGGTGAAAGTCGCCATATACCTAAGGCGACGGTGTCGCCATCTGTGCGGCATCGCGAGGCAACCAGATGCGTGATGGTAGTGGGGCGTAAGATACTGTCCGGATTTTCTGTGTTCTCTTTTTTTTCTCTCTGCTGCCGGCTGCTGGCTCTACTCTGCTGACCACCTTGCAGGTAGTGAGTGGGGTGGACACTGGAGCCAAATGCAAGTCAGCTTTCGATGCGATCAGACTTCCAAATGATGCAGTTTGTTTCCTTCTAGTTCAAGTGAAATGTCAATAGAAATATATTCTTGTGAGACGGAGGGAAGGTCCCGCCTGGTGGTGATGATGGCGGGCGGGCCCCTCTCCTCCTCCTGCCAGCTCACAACACTTCGGGCTGCCCGAGGTGTCTGAGCAGCAGGTATCCAACTCTGTTCTTGTCGACAGAGCTGCTCAAGGAATGTTGGAAAATATGACCTGTACAGAAACGGGTACAGGATTTCCACGTACTTATTGCGGTGTCTTCTGCTTAATATTATCTTGTTTACTTTTCTTATCTAATGGCGTAGCGTCTTTGCAATGACAGCCTTCACAGTGTCTATCCGCGCCTCGGGGACACAAGAGGCCAAATCACATGCTTTGCCTTTAGCACAACAACGCGTCACTATTGCTCATAGGACTACCACTGTACCTACAGAGGGATCAGGAATATGTATTCTCAAACTCTCTGTATCCCAGAGATGGTTAGCTTCGGTCCTACGCATATTGCAGTCCCTATCCTCTGCCACTCACTCTTCAGTGCATTAGGTTCGTATAAACATCCATTGTGTTCACTTCTTAATCGCTTTCTCCATTTATCATCTCTCCTTCTCAGGGTTTTCACACTTCGGGCTGCAGGGGACGACTGCTGCTAGGTAGACAGTTGAACCGTACTGGCTCAGCAGTGTCACAGCCTGATTGGCTTTGCACCTGGCCCACTCTGTGGCACCTGGGGAGGCTCTACGTAACAGCAGGTGCAACAGTCTGGTGCCAGAGCTACGTACCGGAGTCTCCAGGTACTAGAAGTAACTTGGAGTCCTCACAATGTTCCATTACCTCAGTGTTTTCTTTGCCATTCAGTAACCATCTGTCAGACGGTCAGAAATCTCGGTGTTACAACAGTTTGTATCACGCTTGGCCATCTTCATCATTGTGTGGGGGTTGGTGTTGGAGGTACCCCTATTCTGCCCTCACAGCTATTCATCCCAACCTTCCGTCCCCCAAAAAGGAGACATTTTTCCTGCTTTTCTGTAGATTTTCTTTTCCCAGCTGAAATCTTTCTCAAGCTTCAGCCTACTATATATCACGCTTCCTCTTGCTTAAAAGACCATTTGCAAGTTCCCTCTCTGACCTACTCACACAAGTCCATATCTTAATTTCGTTTAAAAAAAAGTCGTAGCATTTTCTACCTGCTAATCATTAACCAGGAATTGTTTACTTTTTTTTCTCGGTGACTCGACCTCACCATTTGATTATGGTGTCCGGGTTTACGGTTCCCATCGTACGGGTCTTAAAGGAATGGGAAACTCAAAGGATAGTTCGACCTTCGAAGCGAATACTTCCGACTTTAATCACATGTTTGACTCACGTCTTTTACGCCTTCAGTCCCCGAGTACTGCTTGCGCAAGGGCGCAGGCGTCTTTTACTCCACCGTCTTACAGTATTATCAAACTAGATCCTGGAGAGCCCTTCATACTAACCTAGAGTTCTATGAGTCCTCCACATCACTCGAATCCCATCACTGCAACCCTTCCGCCTGTGCTAAAGACGTGACAGAAACCTTTATCCCTAACTCATCTCCTATGTAACCGACAGAAGTATCTGAACTGAAGTCGAGAATTTGCTATCTTTTCCTTTCGGTGCTTATTTCTTGGGCTATATTCTCGTCCCTTCTCTCTCTCTCTCTTTCAAATGTTTTTCGTATAAGAAATAGTCTGCCACCTTTCGTGAGGAGCTTTTTTTTTCTTGATTATGATCCTACAACCACTGAACAGATGGGGGACTGCGCTTACAAGACCCATTACGTAGTAACTCAAAAAAATATATATATCAATGATCTGTCTCAAAAGCTGCCATTTTTTTTTTCTTTTTGAACCATCGGTAGTCACCAGCAACACCTGCGTTGTACTATCTACCTACGTTGCCATTATCGGAACTAACTAACAATACAGCATTGTCTGGGAGGAGGAGCAATAGTGTCGAGAGGGTAGCGAGGATGAGTCTGCCTAAGGTGAAGTGAATGTACGGAGGTTTATCGAGGGTGTAGTGAAGATGCGCTTGGTGATGGTGAGAATAGTGATATCATAGTCTCTGTCGAGAGAGACTTTTGCATTCACATGCCATTGTTGACGTATTTTAGTTCACCGAAGCTTTCCCTCTACATTTTCCTTCTTCCAAAATCAGATCATACAAACTTCTTTATCTGCTCTCAGAGACAGAGTGTGGAAACTATAGTTTATATACAAGGCTGTGTGTGTGTGTGTGTGTGTCACTACGAGCGTGTTGCAGCCATCCTTTGCATCTTCCATCACTACCCTCCTCAACGGACGGACGAAAAATGTAGTACTATTTGACCAGCAACACTTGTCCAGCCACAGCCAGCCAACCTCGTTCCCCTTACGGCTATGTTTCACCCGAGGCTGAGCCCCACCAGAGCCCAGAGTCCATTTACATCCGGCTTCCACCGAGGGGCCGGGCTCCCCATAGGGCCACGATCCTATCAGGGCGAAGTTCCACACGGGGCCGAGATCTAGGTTTCGCCCGGTTCGACGCGAGGCTCAATGGCCAAACTCCCTCTCGGGCTAGGCTCCACGTAAGCGCAGTTTCCATGTAAGGCCAGGATCCACCTTGAGCTAGGTTCCAGGCCAAGAGAGATTTCTGGAAGGGCCGGGCCTCTACTGATGCAGTCTTCCTGCATGGACAGTCTTCATGGTGGGCCATCATTCCTGCCAGACTAGATTCCCTCCAGGACCAACAAGGCCCGGGAGGAGTTCGACTCCAGACGAGGCCACGCTCCAGGCACTGCCGGGCTCCAGAATGAGCCTCGCTCCAGGTAGGGTCATGGTCCACACAATGCCCCGACCCGAGTGGAGCCACGCTCCAGGATAGACCGAGCTCCGAAGATGGCCACGAGTCACACCGAGCTTGGCATCGCCCAGGGACGGTTACCACGCAGGGCCACGCCTCAGGGAGGGCCACATCCCACATAGCGCCAAGGTCCGAGTGGTGGTGCCACTTCTCCTGTAGTG